>CAUYQV010088522.1:0-38589 GCA_963574575.1 Galagoides demidoff
TGTGCTCCTCATTCTTCTCTCTTGGCTCTGCTCCAGACCATCAGCTAAGTAGCTAAACTTCTGTCCTTTCAGCCTCCTTCTGGACGGGAGCTTCTGTAAAAAGCTGGCTGCAGTCCGCCATCTTGGCTCCGCCCCCCCAGAGTAGTTTTAAATGGGTTATTTTGCTCCCAGTCCCATGTACTCTGAAGCCAGCACCTAACTTACTACAAACAAAAAGAAGGGTACAAACTAGATGTTTAAGCTGCTGGGTGTCTCAGAAGAAAGCTGAATGTTGCTATAAAGTACTTGTTGAGTCTTTTAAAAAATCCCTTTCTCATGAACGAAACTGGGAAAATTTCAGGGGCCAGAGGAGGGATTTGTAAAGATAAACTCTATGTAGTTTTCATCTTCTATAGTGAGAAACCATGGTGGGAACATTTTTTGAGGCATTGGCTACTAAGATACTTGTTTTCCCTCACGATAATACATTTGCCATAGCTCAGTAACATGAATTGGCCCCAGAGGTAGTGGTTAATAATTGTGAAATATTAAGGTCTTGCCAAGGTTCTGATGATCCAAACACTGATTACTGAGCAGGACAGACTGAACTTTCTGGTGCAAATACCTTGAAGGAGAAAGTCATTTCTAAATGTGCAGAGCGGTGACTTGACTGTGATGTTGTGCCCAGTGTCAGTTCCCTTCGCATTAATATTTGATAAAGATTTCAATATGTGAGAGTCAAAGTTCCTTTTTAGGGAGATGGCATCTCTTCAGGACAGGCAAGATCTTATAAGAAGTGTATAAAAGAATTAAGTCATGGTAGAGAATGCACTTTATGAAAAATGTTCAACTATCTAAAAAATAAAGTGCACACATGTTCAGGAGCCCACAAAACCATAGTGCTTCTTGGGACACATCTCTGAAAGGGGCTTGCTGAATGTCGACAATTGACTTGTTCTTGTGTTACCATGACTATTTGGTAACTTTGCTGAAAATCTGCACAAATCAGTTTTAATTCTGGATTACTTCAGTAGATCTTTGTGAAGGTCTTACTTATGTAGAGTGGGTATTTGATGCTACAAAATATACACAATTATTGTCAACCAAAAAATAAATTCATTGAAAAAGTTTTAAAAAACTCACAAAATTCCACATTTAAAGTAGAATTTGCTGTAAAAGAAATGTTTCTTAATGTTCAGTGGGTTGGTTGGGTGCGGTTCTTCACTTCTAAGATCCTCATAAAGGTCTCTCATTTGAACTCAAACCAAATTATTCTCATTGCCTCTTTTCTTTGTTTCTTTTTATTTATTCCATATTAATGTGTGGATACAAACAATTAGGTTACATTGTTTGTGTTTGTTGGGTAAAGTCCAAGTTGTAGTTGGGCCCTTAAGGGCCCTTCACCAAGAGCTGTGGCATATACCCTATAATTGTACACGTTAGCTGAGAGCTTATCAAACTACCTTCCTCCACTCTCCTTTCTCCTTCCCTCCTCCCTCTTGAATTTAATTTAAGATGCTGAGTGTCTCATAAGAAAGCTCAATATTGCTGTACTTTTTAAGTCTTTTAAAAAAATCCCTTTCTCATGAATGAAACTAGGAAAATTTCAGGGAACAGAGATGGGATTTATATGATGGGATTTTTCTTGTACCAGGTGTGTAGTTTCATTGTGTCTTTTCTAAAAGTTTGGGAAAGATACGTTACCAGTTCAGACTTTTCATAATGAAGGAAACACATTTGCTTGCTTTATGAGGACATAACTCAAGGCTTATTTTGAAAAGGGCAATTAACAGAAAGGAATGAGCCACTGCTTATGGTCACCCTCTAGGTTGACATGTCGTGATCAAAACTTAACATTTATATTTATTCCTTTTGGGGAAAAAATACGTGCTACAAATCATTGTATGCACAGACTGCAACGCAGGGAGTTGGGTCTCTCTCCCGCAGCCTTTGAGGTATACTGTCAGAGCCATTACCATCCTCCTGAGATAGGTAGAATTGGTTTCTGTCCATTTTAGCTGCCGTTTTGGCGTCAGAATGTGCTATAGTATGGATTACCTCTACCTCTGGATTGACCTATTTAACCCTAGACCTCAAGCAGTCTTCATTTTCTTTTCCCACCGCTCTTTGCCTGCAGGATGTATTGTACTTTTATTAATATATTAGAAATCTACAAAATGGTTTTGTCTATTTTGAACTGTTGGCTATTTGTACCAAAACTTTTACTAGGATATTGAATACATTTGGTTTTGTGAGAAAATTTTAAAAAAGGAAACATTATACAATTCTTAAAATATGAAGAAACAACCCAAGTGTCTGAGGCAGAGCAAACTAAACCGAAATAGCAAAAAGTAAAGCCTACGGCAGTACGGGTAGTAATTATCTGACAGTGGATGCAGTTTCCCTAGATTTTGTGATTTTTGTGGGAACTGTCAAATTACTTGTAGCATTTTGAAATATATTTTCCTAAAGGGCTCTTCTCGTCCCTTTATAAAAGCTTCGAAGTTCACAACATGTGGATCTGCCCCTAAATGTGAGGCGTTGGAATGGGGTCCCAACGGCAAAGAGATTTCCCCCCAGGAACCCAAAGATTATTTTCAGAAATTATTTTTATAATTTCTTAAATGAGAGAGCAATCATAGCAACATATCTGATTTCCTTTCAGAGGAAACGTTATGTCATAGGATGAAAATACATTGGGAGACTACTATGGAGTGGGTTAGGTTGTTTCTAGAGTTAAGATTAGAGTAAATTCCAAAAAGCTGGTAACCACTCAGTCCATCTGTCCCTGTCCCTGTCTGTCAAGCCTCTTCCCTTCAGGAAATGAACACAAACAGAAATCAGCAGTGAAGGAGATTCTTCCCTTAACAGGAACTGTGAGCGAGTGTGGAAGACCTTTTCAAGGGGTATTTTCTACTTTTCTCCACTTCTGTCTCTCCTAACTTGTTAGCCTGGTCGCTATTTTGCTTTTCCTACTGGGATGGCCTGCGGGGTGCTACTAGAATCAGTATATATATATATAAAACTTGCTTACAAATTCTCCACCCTCATGAATTCCTCAGTTTTCACAAGTAAAACAAATGTTTGTTCTTCTGCCCCATTGTTTTATTATTTCCTGTAGTTGCACCAGTGTTAGGGAGTCTGGGGGGCAAAAGAAGTGATTATTTTCTAATTGTTGCATGTGAGTCCTTAAATATCACAATGGTTTAGGATACCAAGGCATCAGAAGTTCTACCAATAATGTCTATTTTTCAAAGATCTTTTCTTCAGTTAACTCTTGCCAGGGTAATAAAGTATCCTGTGAAAGCCCTTCTGCCCTTCCTTACGTGATTTATTCAAAGTAAACACAGGTCTATAGGATGGTTATTTAAACATTGAACATTCTGTTACCTTTTGGAATATAATCTCCATATTACTTTCTTTTCCACCTGATAAAAATCAGAAACATCTATACTGTACATCAAATGTCATACTACATAAATCACTTTTGAGGCAGCAGGGTGGGGAGGGACCCTTGATGCCCATCTACTTTCTTTTATATATTTTTTTATTTTGGTGAATGTGGTAACAAACTTTGAGTTCTATAAAGCAGATTCAGAAGCATGCAAGATGCCCCACACTTACTCACTGTATTCATGCAAGACTCCTTGGCCTCTCCTTTACATGACATCAGTGCCTCCTGACCTTTGAGCCTTTACATGACATCAGTGCCTCCTGACCTTTGGGCCTATGCAATTAGAAGGTTGGAAGAAGAGGAGTGTTTTAAGGACATAGTTTATACAGCATGTTTCAAAGCCCTATTCAATGGACAGCCACTGCTGCATCATATAGAGGTATTTAATTAATATTATTTGAGGGCCCAATATATGCCAGGCACTGTGTTAGTTGCTTGGGAGACCATAGTACACAAGGAGACAAGAATCCATGCCCTTAGAGTTCTAACTATCTAGTGGGAAAGGCCAGGATATAAACCAATCAAATACATTGTATGTCAGATAATGATATGTAACATGGAAAAAATAGAGCACGAAAGAGTGGTAGGGAGAAATTAAACAGGTAGTGGGTTGGGTAGCTGAGATTATCACCTCCAGATCCATTCTCCACTCTTCTTTCTCCTGCTCTCTGCCCTGGGACCCAAACCAGTATGGAGCATATTAATAGGCCCTTGGGAAAAAGATCTGAGGCTCTTTTCCTCTAGGTGGGCTCAGGCTGACTGCTGCCCTCCTCCAATCATCAATATTTTTCTCAATGTAGCTCTGTCAGTTAGATTCTTTCCTAGTTTTTAGTATTTTCTCTTACTCTTATCCTTTCAGGACTGGGGGAGACAATAGTCTGGTTATTACTATTCCTGAGGTTCTGTATTTTTTCTTTTGGTTTTACTACATTTTCTCCACACCCTTGAAAATAGGGCTCTGTTAAATTTTTCGTAAGTTAATTTAATACGGCACTCATGTGCTAGGACCAGGCATAACTGATACATGCACTAGTCTAGAAACAAACACAGTAGCCTGTGATGTTTTAATATTCTTAGTCCGTGAAGGAGGTAAGGAAAAAAGCCTTGGAGATGTGGAGGGATAGCACCTTCTGCATAGGACATCAGCAGCTCTTTTCTTGGAATGTTGGATGGATGGCAGGATGGACGGGGTAGCTGAAATGAGGTGCATAAGCAGGTGAGAAGTAGGAAATTAAGTCAGAGATGTCATACAACAAGGTGGGAAAATCATAGAGCGTCTTCATAGGGCTGATACAGAGTGTGAGATTGGAAATTATTGGAGGTGATGACAAGCTTCACTGTGTCACTTTGGCTACTATTTGGAGAATAATCTGTATGAGGCCAAAAGTGGAAGCAGGGAGACCAGTAGGAGGCTATTGAGAAAGAGGATGGTGATGACAGCAGCAAAGGTAGTGAGAAGAGATGGAATTCTGTTTATATTTTGGCAGTCCAGGGACAGAATTTACTGATTGATGTGAGATGGTAAGAGAGTAATCCAGACTGATGCCAAGTTTAGCAACTGGATGGATAAATTTGTTTTTTTTTTTTTTTTTGTGATAAGAGGGGCTACCCATTGGGGGAAGAATTTAGGGAGGAAGATTAGAAATTTGATTTTTTTTTTTTACTTGTTAAGTCTGAAATATGTTGGCGTAGAGGTATTGTGTAGGTAGTATAGGAAATGTCCAGTTTAGGGATACAAATTCGGAGTCCTCAGCATGTAGATGTTATCTTGAGACTTGCTGAAATTACCTTAGGCTGTTGATTCTCTAACTCTTTGAGTTGGATATTTGCCTAATAAATATAATTTTCACTGTAAATATATGGTGGTGGAGTCAGTCTAGTCAACCTTTAAAAACAACATTATTAAGATTACATATACATTTTATAAAAAGTAAAGAACTATATATTCTATAATTGACATACATACTGCATTAAGTACCGATAAATGTGCATATCCATAAAACACTGACATGTCTATGTAAACATATAAAGTGTGCATAGCAGAAGAAGTATGTTTGAAAATATTATTTGTCTTTCTGGAAGTCACTTTTATTTAAATGTCACAAAAATGAGAGTAATAACGGATTCTCCTGCCAAACAGAGAATTAGATTACAACTCTAAGAAGTGAACATAAGGAGCATTATTGCAGCTATCCCTGAAATGTCAATCTGCTTTTAAGATGTAATTATTTTCAGCTATTTTTTTTACAATATGGCATAGTTATATGTATACACTTTCAAACACTTGGGCCTTCTGTGATTTATATCTAACTTTTTGGATTTTGCATAAAAGGCCGTTTACAATAATAAAGAGATCTTTATTGCCATGGAGTAGGAGGCAGAAGTACAGATTTCTAAAATATTTTGTCACCAACTAGCCATGTGAATTTATAACACTGAATTTCTCTGGGCTTCAGAGTCCCTGAAAATGAAAAGATCAAATTAGATTACGTAGTGTTTCCATAGTTCCATAGACCCCTCTCCTCCATGCTTCATCCCAGTCACATAATGAACCAGGTGTGCCAAAATGCAGCCTTCACTTTGTTTAAACCTTTAGTGTTTCTTTTCTGTTGGTGCTACAAAGGAAGTCATTGGGTACCACAAGATTATCCATTACAAAGAATCTTAACCTTGTCTACAAAAAGAATATTTTCAATTGATTATGTACAAAGTTTCTATCAACTTTTGAGAGCTGCCTAATCCCCACTTAGGAATCATCATTCCCTAAAACACATTTCCAGCTAGCTTCATAACTGTCTTTCCAGGTAACTATTCCTCTTTTGCTCATGAAGTATAATTTAGCCTTCACTTTCAGTAATTACAGAGTCTTAGGATTTTACAGTTGAGACAGACCCTAGGAATGATCTCTTTCAGCCGCTTTCTTGATACAGAATGACCACCACATCTCTGACACTAGTTATTCAAAATCTATTTGCAGAGTGCCAGGGGCTAATCAACTGAGATGGTAAGTCATTCCATTTTGCAAGAGCTCTTATGCTTTCTTTTGTGCAGCCAAAATAAATATCCTTGAAACCTCCAGTCTTTGGCCATTTTAACATAGTGATTTGAAAACACTATCTGTGGTTAGTGGTTCTCAAAGTCTACTGCAGAAAAGAATCATTTAGAGGGTTAAGTTGAATATTCCAGGACTTCCTATCCAAAGATAGTTGCAATAATCAGAGATGGAGTTCAACAATTTACATTTTAAACAAACATTTATGTAATTTTCATAAATGTAAATTGTTATAACTCACCAAATAATATTGTGGATGGAAAATTCAGTTCTAAAGTTGTTTGTATAATGAGATTCTATTTTTGTATTGAATAGCATCTGTGTATAAGAAACTTACTTAGAAGGCTGTCCCTCCAATTTTATCAGTGGTTGATTATTTCTCCTTGTTGGGTGACTTATGCTTTTGCTGGTCTTTACATCTTCGTGTAAAGCTAATTATTTCTACAAGTATTTTATTTTGCTTTTATCATTAAAAATAAATTTTTAATGGACAACTTATCTTTTTACCAACCTTTGTATTTTTTCACAATGAATGTTTATTATATTTACTATTAAAATAATACCCTTGAATGAGTGATTTATTATTCCCTCTACTTAGCACCAAGGTGAGTTTTAGAAGATGGAGACTTGCAAAGATGAAACAGGCTTATCTAGTGTGGCAACATTCTTTTTTGCTGATGAGTCTTTTCAGGGCACCTTAGAGTAAAGGTCCGTCTTAAAGAGAGGCTGATGGTAACATGGGTAGTCATCTCATTATTCAGCCCAAGGCCATTACATCGCCATTCATGTGTTCTTTTCACCATCATTTATGTTCTAGGGGGTGTGCCAGTCATTAGCCCTAGAAGGGAAAATTGTGTACCAAATTCTTCTTATAGCAGAGAAAGCAAGATGATGTGAAGAATGAAAGTGTTGTTTTTGCGTGGGAAACTCTAGAGTGGTTTCACTGAAGAGCTGTTGAATCAGGTGAGTCTTGAAAGTGATGCTGAAGCTCATCTAAGCAGGTGAAGGAGGAGAGAGTTTTTTTGTTTGTTTGTTTTCTGTCTTTTAGCAGGCCTGGGCTGGGTTCAAACCTGCCAGTCCTGGTGCATGTGGCTGGAGCCCTACCCACTGAGCTATGGGCACCGCTGAGGAGAGGAATTTTTTTACTTGAAAGTCATATGCAAATTCATAGAAATGTAACCTAGTATGTTATAAATGGGGAACTCTAATTTGATAGAACTAGAGGACTCCATGCCCATGAGGGAATTTCAGGAGAGTAAGGAAGAGCCTGATCTTGGAGCATATTAATGCCATTTTAAAGAATTTGAAAATTTAGGTAAGTAACTTGATCTGTTTTAATATTGTGGTAGCAACATAGCAGATAGACTGGAAGAGGTGGCTGGATAGTAGAGACCTGTTAGGAGACTATTCAGATACGAATAAGTGTTTGAGGCAAGAGTTTTTAAGGGGTCAGAAATAGCAGGTCAGCTGTTAGAGCAGACGAGAATATTTTGGGCAAAGATGCTTACATACTTCTTAGTAAATAATTAGAAATTGGTTTAGGTCAAGCTAGGATTTAATTCTCTTTGTATTCTTTTCTGACTCAGCGATTATGTATGCCATCTCTTAACCTGTAAACTCTTATCTTCTCGTTTCTAATCATCCCAAGAACCTACTAAACTTAGTTTCAGGAAAATAAAGAAAAGATGAGTCCTTAACTTTCAGTATCTATTCAAAAGTAGAGTTACTTTTGTACTCCTTAGGGTTGGAGAGGGGGTTTCATGTTAAATGGAGCCAATTTAGAAGTCACGTAATTTTACAATTGCCAGTGTCTTCTTATTTGAATTCTAATACGACTACTCTCAGTTTTGTCGGAGCTTTGCCCACAAGCATGTGAATGGAGGTTTGACACCATATGATTCTCAGAGATCTCTCTTTAAGACCAGCTGCAGTTATGATGTGATCACTCATTGTTCTATAATAAGCAGCATAGACTCAACTCACCACTCTTTGGACTGTACCCATACAAAGCTCTTTCTGTCCCAGCCAGGCAGGGATTCCCTTATTCTAGGCTCAGCTGCAGGGCCTGTTGAATTAATCAAAGGAAACTTAGACAGCATTCCCTAAAGACTAGGGAATTTTTATAGTGACTCCACCCTAGCACTGAACTTTTTGCCCTTTCAAAATGTTCTTTTGACAGCTGTGGCTCTGAGAGCAGACTAACCCTGGGAAGACAGTTTAGGAAGAATGTTTTCCAAAGTTGATTGTTGAGAAACGTGGATTTACATGTTTTTTTCGCCTAGCAGAATTTACTTGAAAAATTTATAATTAACGTGTTTACACATCCTAGAATGTCATCGGGGCTGCATTTAGTGCCTTACTTTCTCTCCTTCATGTTGTCCCAAGGAAACCTTACCAGGTGTTTACAGTTACTCTTTCTGTTTTACATAGGAGGAAGTGGAGGGCCCCCTGGGATTTGGGTATCGGAGGCCTTAGGACAAGTGTGATCACACATTGGAATCACCTGAAAAAATTTTTTGAACTATGATTTCCTGGGTCTGTAGCAGATGCATTTGATGAAAATTTCTGATGAGGGAAGGCCAAGGTAATAGAATTTAAAAGCAAACAAATGAACCCTTTCTAGGTTGATTCCGATTTGCAGCTACATTGAGAATCCTTATCCTGATGCGCCTGGCTCTCACACCTTATCATACCTTATCAGAATCGTGGTTTCTAGCCGAGCAGCATTTGCCTCAGGTGGAAGCTTATTAGAAATCTAGATATTGGGACTTTCTCTGACGTGCTATATCAAAATCTCAATTTTAAAAAAGATCCCTAGGGAATAGGGAACTATTTTGTACTGCTTTTGCAACTTTTCTGTAATACTAAAGCTATTCTAAAATTTAAAATGTTTGTTAGAAAAAAAAAAAAGACAGTATTTGGGATACAAAGATCAAAACCTTTCTTTCAGAAGCTCAGCCTGGAAAGAGAGAAACTTGTTAAAAGGCAATTTGCTAACAGCTATAATGGAATTAATGTAGAAAGTGCTGTCACTTTATAGGAGGAAATGAAAGCTGCCGCTTGGAGGAATCAGAGAATATTGCCAAAGGAAGGCGGCTTGAAGGCATTCCCGGCACAGAGAAAGATACAAGGAGCAATCCCCTTAAGAAAAGTTGCTCATGTAAAAGGAGCATGAGCCTGAGCTATAATCAAAATGTCATATTTGATACACATGTATATATTTTTAAAATG
The DNA here is from genome assembly GCA_963574575.1 of Galagoides demidoff. Lineage (NCBI taxonomy): Eukaryota > Metazoa > Chordata > Mammalia > Primates > Galagidae > Galagoides > Galagoides demidoff. Next base: position 9,717 of record CAUYQV010088522.1, read on the forward strand.
TGATAAAGTCTAACAAAAACTGAAAATTAGTGCCAGACTAGAAAGGTAGTGTAATAATTAATGGAAGAGTTTCTTTTTCTTTTCCTGGGAAAACAGAGAAATTAAGGGAAATCAATTATGTGTAGCATTAGAACTCCTGGAGGGGGTTGGGGACATGTCCTTCTCGATATTCTGTCTTCTTGGGAGCATTGTGACTTATATTCACTTATAAGTTTCTTAAAGATGCTTAAATTCTATACTGGGCCTTTGCAGATGCTGTTTCTGTGCATCTACAGAGAATTTCTGAGCATGTCCGGCCTTTTCTAATCCTGGTTAACTACTTGTCATCCTGCAGCTAGGATTCTACTCAGAATCACTTCCACAAGGCTCTTTCTAAGTATTTACAGATCGACTGAGGACCATTCCTCTGGGCTTCTGTGGTATTCTATGTATAGCACATTGCTGATAATGTTCTTTTTGTCTGCTTCTCTCATTAAACAATGAATACCTTGAAGACAGGGTTATTGTCAGTGGCTTCTGTGTCACCAGTACTTTGCACAGTGTTTGATTCAATAAGTGCTTTAAAATGAATGAAAGAAGTGAAAATAATAGTCTACTTGTGTCATTGGTTTACAGTGACAAGATGATCTTTAGAGATGACCATAAGACATTGAAATGCTCTTGGTGTTAATAGCTAGGATGAAACTTAGAGACTTCAACATGTGTATAACACATGGCTGGTATAGAGCAGAATACCTAAATTTCAGTTGCATTAAAGTAGGAACACTTTTATTTTATACTTGAGGACTCCTTAATTTAGATTACATTGAGTCTGTCTCCCTTAGCATATTATTAAGAGCTCAGACATGGATATCATTACTCATAAAATCATGAAATGCCTGTATATTTGCATTATAAAAAACTCTTTACCTTCACGGTGGTATTTAATTTTCTCAAAAATCCTATGAGATTTACATTAGATTTGGGGGCATAGATCTGGAAGCAGATGTGTATGATCTTAGTGCTCATGTTCCTTTGCTGGTCAGTGCCCTTTCTGCTCTGCCCTGATGCCTCTTTTTCTCTAAGAAGAAGCTGAAACTACTTGCATCTTTCTCATCCTGGGGATTGCATGGTTGGGTATCAAGAACTTGCCTTTTGATCACTAATATACTGTGTGATCATACAAGAATCTGAACCTTTCCTTCCTCAGTCTCCACATTTATAAAATGGGAGACTATATAATATGGTTTATATTAAACTATAGCATGTATTCGATCATTATGCAACATATTTCTGAAAAGCTACTGTGTGCCAGACACTGTTCTCAGTGCTGAAGATAGAACAACAGAAAGGACAGACAAGATCTATGGTACTGGCTTGGCACCTGTGGCTCAAGCGGCTAAGGCGCCAGCCACATACACCTAAACTGGCGGGTTTGAATCCAGCCCGGGCTCGCCAAACAATGATGGCTGCAACCAAAAAAATAGCCGGTGTTGTGGCGGGCACCTGTAGTCCCAGCTACTTGGGAGGCTGAAGCAAGAGAATCGCTTGAGCCCAGGAGTTGGAGGTTGCTATGAGCTGTGATGCCATGACACTCTACCCAGGATGACAGCTTGAGGCTCTGTCTCAAAAAAAAAAAAAAAAAAGATCGATGGTCCTTATGATAGCAAATTACACTGAAAATAAATAATTAAACAAATTCAGATTGTTTTCAGTGCCATAAAGCAAACAGAATAGGGAGGTAAGGAAGTATGTGGCTGGAGTGCACTAGATGGTGTTGGGGGACCCCTGTGGTCTGGGAAGGCTTCCCTGAGGAAGTAACAGTTAAGTTGATACCTGAGAGCAAAGCAGAAGTCAGCCTTGAGGACACTTGGCAGTATAGACCCCGATGCAGAGGGAAGATCTGGCTGCAAGAGCTTTGCCTCTTGGAGGAGCCCTGAAGACCAGTGCGGCTAGGAGAGACAGGGACAGGAATGAGATGAATGGTTGGCAGGTCCCAATCATAGACGGTTAGTGGATGGTTGAGACTGTTTCTTAACAGTGTGGAGAAATCCATGAAAATGTTCTCACATCTCTGACACTTTTCATGTTTTTGGTATTTCTTTATAACATGTTTGATATCTTTCAAAGTTTGAGGAAATCCTTCCTTATGAGTAATTCTCAGCATAGAAGCTGGAAGATTGCTCCCCCCAGCCTCATGACCCTGGTTTTCAGATGCACAGATAAGACTTTGTGTATATATATATGTGTGTGTGTGGGTGTGTGTGTATGTATATATAATATATATGTTTTATTTATTTATTTATTTATTTATTTATTTATTTATTTAGACAGAGCCTCAAGCTATTTCCCTAGGTAGAGTGCTGTGGCATCACAGCTCACAGCAATCTCTAACTCCTGGGCTCAAGTGAGTCTCCTGCCTCAGCCTCCCAAGTAGCTGGGACTATAAATGCCCACCACAACGCCTGGCTATTTTTTGGTTGCAGCCATCATTGTTGTTTTGGTGGGCTGGAGGCTGGATTTGAACCCGCCACCTTAGGTGTATGTGGCTGTTGCCATAGCCACTTAAGCCACAGGCACCAAGCCACAGATAAGATTTTGAATTGGAAATTGGTGACAAGAAACAGGCACCATGGAATCCATTCTCGCCATGGTGGTGCCAGATGCCTGTTGTTGACAGGGGAAGCCATAGCAGAGTTTATAATCTAGTATATGGTAGCCAGGTCCTGGTTGGCAAAGTGGACTGTGGTCAGAGTACCCGGTGGTAGTAGCAGTGAGGAGCTCATAGAGCCGGATTAATGTTGTTATTTCAGTGTGTTCTTGACTACATAGACTGGTTCTCTTGCCATCTTAAAGTTTCAATGAGTGTCTAGTATCTTTCCACAACTTTCTTTTTACTTAAATAACTAGAGAGCATTTATGTTGTTTGCCAATAAGAACTCGTTATCAATGCCTTGAACCTGAAAGTCAGGGACCAGAAGATTCCCAACCTAGTTCTGAGAAGCATTAAATCTTTAGATTCGTTTTAACTCTAAATTCTCAGGCTAATTAGTGGCCCCCAAAGACCTGGAGATGTAAACACTGATTATTTCAAAGTGTTATTTTTCCATACTTTTATTTTCCAAGTTAGTATTTGTAAACATCTTCCTGTTATCTAAGCCTGCTTTATCCTCTGCATTCATGGACGGCCAGGCTAAGTATTCAGTTATATTCTTCTGCAAGTCTATTGATTTTTGTTTATTTGTTTGTTTATCTTCCCTGGACTTAAAGAGTAGGATATTGTACAGAGATGCTACCTTCATACAGGACTTAAAATCTCTCTAGGCTTTCAGATAGATCATTGACAGGAATGCATTAACCTGGATAATTTCTCTCTCAATAAGATGTCTCCTAGTCAGTAAAGCTATTTATTTATTATTTATTTTATTATTATTATTTTATTATTTATTTAACTGTTAACCACAACCCTAAGCATAATATTTTGGTAGTCATTATTTCAATAAAGTATGGAATCGTCCTTTTATGAAGTCTATAATACCGCATCTGAGAAAGGACTTCTAAAATGTTAATGTTCTTTAATAGCTATACAAAAATAAGGTGAAAATATGTTTATTAATTACACTACTCCCATCTGTCTAGTACTTGTGCCAGGCTTGTCTCAGAAAAGTTGCTGCTAATGTAGCTGCTTCTTTAAAATGGAATTCCGTTTTCTGCCTCTGCGGATATCTCTCTGCTCTGTGGGAGGGGGGGGGTCCTGAATCTTCACTAACTTCTGTCAGTTTTATTTCCTAGTGGTTATTTTTTATAATTAAAGCTTCATTTATTTTTCCTTTGTATTGGTATATCTCTGGAGTGCTATATACTTTTCGTGAAGACTGCTGGCATAGAAAGCCCCTTTTCCAATACCTATGTAGGTAAAACTGGTGACTGAGTCCTGGAAATATTTAGCTTATCATTCACCTTAATGAAAATTTCTCACTGGTAGAAACAGGGGAGAAATGAGGTACTCCATTTTTCTTATTTAAACACTTATCTCCTATGAAACCAGTATGTTCTTTGAAGAGCCTCTGAATGGGAATATCATTTGAAAAAATATATTTGACAGGAAGTATCTTTACATGAGAGGTAATCATCAGGCTCAGGCCTATTTAGGCTGTTCCTGGGCCAGTAGATTTTCAAAGACTTAACTGCTTAGATTGTGGCTTGTCACTAAGGTTTTGGTGACACACTTATTATCTCTTGAGTGTTATAACCTGGGAATAATCTCTTTCCTTTAGATGGGTTTGTAGATAATCCTTTGGATGAAAAACTCATTGTAGAATATCTTTTCTGGTGTTCCTGTTTCCCTTTCCATTTTAAGACATGACACAAATTTTAATTATGTAGTGCTTTGGAACTAAGCCTGTGGATGTACATTTGTTGTCTCATTTGGGAAATTTTGAGAAACTGAAATTAAATCTTCGAAATAACTATTTTAGCTAGGGGCTGGGTACAGGATAGTTTATTATCTTATTCGGCTTACATTTTTACATTTGATTGTGATTTGCTACATAATAAAAGAAATGTTATATGTGAGACGATTATTACGCCACAACTTAGGCAGTTCACTAAGCTTCTCTGAGCTTCAGCGTCCTTAGTTGTAAATTGGAATGAATGCCTCATGTGTAGGATTAGGATTTTATCAGGAAGCGAGTGTTCAGTGTTCCAGTGTGGACTTTAAAGTACTGTTCACATGTTGAGTATTAATTAAAAAGGACTTTGTGCAAGTGTCACTCCATATTGATTCACCTAAAAAGACCTGGAAAGGGATTTGTATAATTGTTTTCTATGTCAAAATAATGTAGGGTCATGGAGGCCAAGAGAGGCGTTGGGCTGCCTTTAGGAGATCACTTGGGAAATGGTGGAACAAAAGTTAGCGTAACTTCAGAAATCCTTTATTTTCTGTGTTAGTGAGTAGTAACCTTAGTTAAATATAGAGCATAACAGTTTCTTAATTCGAGGTCATTCTTAATAATACCTTGATAATAGTTAATATCAATTTTGCAGGTGAGATTATTTAAAATTAGAGCAACCGTCAGTGGGAAAGGAGAGGAGATTAGTGTCTCAGGGAGTCTCACGGGAATTTATATCTTCTATAAAGGATCAATTTTCAAATAATATATTATGAAACCTATTTTAATTAATAACAGATAACACTTGTTCAACGTCTCCTATATGCTTGGAAATGTACAAGAGTTTCTAATGTCTTTCTCACGACTACATAATGAAGGAGTAACTTTTCCTTTCATTACATGAAATAGGAAATTGTGGCTCAGAGAGGTCAAACAGTACTTTTCCCGAGTTTGTATAACCAAAAAAGTAACAGAACTAAAACGAGAAATTGCCAGTTTAACTCTAGACTTCTGTTTTTTATTACACTATGCTAATTCTTTACAGCAATTTATTTCAGTCCAGGCTGTTTTCTAAACATGTTTTCTTTCCTTACCTCTTCCTATAGTATCCTTCATTATGCTTTATCAACAGATATATTTGAGATTTTTTTTTTGTAACTGTCCAGATTGACCATTTCGGGATGTAGAAAGAACATATAAAAATGTGTAAATACACATCAGTAATTACGTATTGCATTCTAATAGATACAGGTGCCATAACAAATACCACAAACCTGGTGGTTTAAAACTACAGAAACTTATTGTCTCACAGTTCTGGGGACAGAAGTCCAAAGTAATGTTCGTCTGGGTTGGTTTCTTCTGGGGGGGTCTAAGGGAAAAATCAATTCTGTGATTCTTTCTCAATTTGGGTGCAGCAGGCAGGCCTTGGCACACAGCTGCATAACTCTAGTCTTTGTCTCCATCTCCACGTGGTGTTCCTCGGGTCTCTTTGTGTTTCAAATCCCCCTTTCCTTTGTTTTTATAAGAGCACTGATAATTAGATTTAGGGCCAACCCTGAATCCAGGATAATCTCATTCAAAATTTTAAAGTAATTACATCTGCAAAGAACCTATTTACAGATAAGGTAATATGCACAAGTGGATCATTCTCTTAATTGTACATATTTTGAATGTTTGAATTAAAGAAACAGGTGAAATAATACAATATCAAATCATCTCAATTCACAGATTAGCTATAAGTGTATTTTATATAAGAATGTTATTGTGTGTATATTACATTAATGCAGAATTAAATTCCGTTTTATTTTTGCTACTTCTGTGTTAAAAATATATGCTAATCATTATCTTCCATGTTATTTTCAGGATATACTACTGAAATATGTAGATTTGGTCCCTGACCACTTGAAACTTAGATATTTGATATTACTTTGAAAGACTGTAAGGCCACACATGATGACTTACCCTGTAATACCAGCAATTTGGGAATTTGAGGAGGGAGGATCACTGAGGCCAGGAATTTAAGACCAGCTGAAGCAACATAGGGATACACAGTCTCTATTAAAAAAAAAAAAGGAAAATTAACCAGGTGTGGAGGTGTAGACCTTTAGTACCAGCTACTTGGGAGTCTGAGTCATCTGGGCCCAGGATTTTGAGGTTGCAGTGAGTTACAATGATCCTACTGAACTCTAGTAGGGGATCAGAGTAAGACCTGGTTTCAAAAAAAGAAAAAAAGGAAAACTATAATTCATGGTCTCTTGAGTTTCATCCCAAAGCACTTACATAAAATGTACCATGACATAAAATGTTAGCAAAGACGAAGTGAAGAGACAATCAGTTCAAAAGATTGACACAACAAAGACTTGTAATAATATTTGACCAAAATTGGAAACAACTAAGAGTTGAAAGCCAGAGATACGAAACTTGACATCAAGACATCGAAACTCCTCAGCACTTTACAGGTCCTGCTTCCCTGAATATGGAACAGGGAACAAAATCTGGAGGAAAAAGTTCCTGGAGCAGTAACTGCAGCAGGTTGATGCTAAGAGCCTTGGAGTGGGCAATTCATGAAAAAATGTGGACATGGTATTTTATTTCTTTCTTACATTTTTATTTCAGAATATTAAGGGAATACAAATGTTTTCGTTACATGGATATATAAAGCTTAAGTCAGGACTTTTGGTGAATCTGTGACCAGAATAATATTCATTGTGCCTCATGAATAAGATGTTATCCCACACCCCTCTTCACACCGTCCGCTCTCCTTGGTCTCTAATGACCTTCATATGTCTTTGTGCATGTGTGTTCCCATTGTTTACTTCTCGCTCATTAGTGAGAAGATACAGTGTTTATGTTTGGTTTTTCATTCCTAAGATGCTTCACTTAGATTAATGGCTTTCAGTTCTGTCCGAATAGCTGCAAACATTATTTCATTTCTTTTCATGGCTGAGTAGTAGTCCATGGCGTTTATGTGTGTCTGCACCGTATTTTATACAGACACATGCACATATTTCTTTATTCATAAATTGGTGGGCACTTAGGTTTGTTCTGTATCTTTTCAGAAGTGAATTGTGCTGTGATAAACATTCAAGTGCAGATGGGGTTCTTTTGTTGTTGCTATTGTTGCTGTTTTGTTTTTTAGGTCTGTTTCTTTCTTTGAGGAATTTCCATAGAGGTTTTACTAATTTACAGTCCCACCAACAGTGTGTAAGCATTCCTTTCTCTGGGTGTCCGTGCCATCATCTGTTGGTTTTTAGCTTTTTATTAGTGGCTATTCAGAAAGAGGTAACGTGGTATCTCCTGTGGTTTTAATTTGCATTTTTCTGATGTTTAGTGATGTGGAGAATTTTTCATATGTTTTGTAGGTCTTTGTCTTCTTTTGAAAAACTTTGGTTCATGTCTTTTTCCAATTTTTGATTTTTTTTTTCCTGATTTGAGGTCTTTGATGATCCTGGGTATTAGTCCTATGTCAGATATACAGATTGCAAATATTTTCTCCTATTCTATAGGTTGCCTGTTCACTCTATTGATTGTTTGTTTTGCTATGAAGAATGTTTTTAATTTAATTAAGTCTTATTTATTTTGTTGTGGCTATATTTGCCTATGGGGTCTTAGTTACAAATTCTTTGCTGAGGCCAATATTTAAAAGGCTTTTTCATATGTTTTCTTCTCAAAACTTTCATAGTTTCATGCCTTACTTTTATTTAAGTCTTTTATCCATTTTGAATTAATTTCTGTATAAGGCAAGTGATAGGAGTTGCGTTACATTCTCCTGTGTGTGGTTACTCAATTTTCCCAGCACCATTTATTGAATAGGGTTTCTTTCCCTAGTGTATGTAATTGAAGATAAGGTTGTCGTATTTCTGTGGTTTGATTTCCAGGCTTTCTGCTATATTCTATTGGTCTATGTCTCTACTCTGTCTGTTTTGGTTAATATAGCCTTGTACTATAATTTAAAATCAGATGATATGATGTCTCCAGATTTGTTCCTTTTGCTTGGGATTACTTTGGCTATTCAGTCTCTTTTCTGATTCCAAATGAAGCTTTAGGTTATTGTTTCTAGGTCTGTTGAAGAAGATGTTGGCATTTTGATGGGAATTGCATTAAGTATGCAAATCACTTTGAATAGTATGTACATTTTAATGATGTTGATTCTGCCAATCTACGTGCAAGAGATGTTTTTTCATTTGGTTGTGTTATTGGCAATTTTTTTCACTGGTGGTTTATCACCAAGGTGGTTTCACCTCCTTGGTTACGTATGTCTGGGTATTTAATTTTCTTTCTAGCTAATGTGAATGAGTCCTTGATTTGACTCTCACCTTGGCTGTTATTCATGTATAGAAATACTACTGATTTGTGTAAATTGATTTTGTAACATGAGACTTTGCTGAATTTATTTGTCAGTTCTCAAAGTCTTTTGGTGGAGTACTTAGGGTTTCTGGATAGAAGATCATAATCATTAGCAAACTGGGATAATTTGATCTCCTACTTTCCCAGTTTAGATGCCCTTTATATTTTCTCTTTCCTAATTGCTCTGGTTAGAATTTCCTGCACTGTTGAACCTAAGTGGTGACAGTGGACATCCGTGTCTTATTGCAGTTCTCAGGGGGAATGCTTTCAACTTTTCTCCAGTTAGTATAATGTTGGTTGTGGGTTTATCATATATTACTTTTGTTAAAACTGAGTACGTTCTTTCATGCCTAGTTTGTTATAGGTTTTTTATCATGAAGGGTGCTGGATTTTACTGTATGCTCTTTCTGCATATATTGAGATAATCATTTCATCTTTGTTTTTGCTTTTGTGTATGTGGTGAACCATGTTTATTGATTTACATTCTTGCATCTCTGGGATGAAGCCCACTTAATCATGATGCATTATCTTTTTTTATGTGTTGTTGAATTTGGTTTACTAGTATTTTGTTGAGGACTTTGTGTCTATGTCTGTAAGTTATATTGGTTTATAGTTTTCTTTTTTGTTGTGTCCTTTCCTGGCTTTGGAAAGATACTGTGATACTGGCTTTATAGAAAGAGTTAGGGAGGATACCGTCCTTCTCAGCATCATGAAATAATTTCTGTAATATAGGTACTGGTTATTCTTTGTAGGTCTTACAGAATTAAACTATAAATCTATCTTATTTGGGACTTTTCTTTTGTTCAAAGATCTTTTAGAATTGATATCTAGTTTCACTCCATTGTGGTATGAATTTGTTTTGGTCTACATACTATGATTTAGATTCTTTTTGAGTTTGCTGTGACTTATTTTGTGGTCTGAGAGATGATGAAACTTCAGCAATGCCCGTGTGCTGATGAGAAGATGTATATTTAGTAGTTTTTTAGTAGACTATTGTTTAACTGCATTTTAGATCCATTTGTTCTAGAGTAGAGATTAAGTCTATTTTCTGCTTCAGTGGTCTGTCTAATTTCTATCTGTTTCAGTCTTATTCATTATTGGGTTGTTTAGGGTTTCTTTTTCTTCTTGATACGAACTTGTGTGTTTCCAAGAATTTATCCATTCTATCTAGGTTTTCCAGTTTGTATGTTTAGTTGTTTTGTAGTATTTACAGATGATATTTTGTATAACCCCAGTTTCAGGTAATGTCTCCTTTTTCATTTCTAATTGAGCTTTTTGAGTCCTTTCTCTTTTATTTCTGATTAATCAGGATAGTGATTTATCAATTTTGCTCAAAGAAGCAGCTTTATGTTTTATTCATCCTTTGTATTTTTTTTTTATTACATTCCAGTTGGTTCTGCTTTTAGCATTCTCATTTCATTTTTGCTGCTGGATTTGGGGTTGATTTGTTCTTCTATGCTAGGTTGTTTACGTGTAAGCTTCCTTTCTTTTTGATGAAGGCATTTATGGCTATAAATTTTCTCCTTTGGGTTATTTTTGCTGTGTCCCATAGATTTTGAATGCTTGTATTCCTTTTGTTCTGTTCAAGGACTCTTTTAATTTTCATCTTAATTTCCTCATTGACTTAAGGATAATTCTGTAGCAGTTTGTTTAATTTCCATGACTTTGTGTGGAATTGAGTGTTTATTTCACTGTGGTATAATTCTGTTTTATTCTACATGATATGATTTTTTTTTTAATTTTCTGTGACATGTTTTGTGGTCCAAGAGATGATGAAACTTGAAAAATGTCCCACGTGCTGATGAGAAGAATGTGTATTTAGTAGTTTTGGGGGAGATTGTTCTTCAAATGCCTTTAGATCCATTTGTTCTAGGGTATAGTTTCAGTCTGGTGTTTCTTTATTCATTTTTGCTTCGATGATCTCTCTAGTTCTATCAGCAAGGGGTTGAAATCCCTAGCAATTAAGATGCTACTGTTTACTTTTTGCTTAGCTCTTGTAGAATTTACGTTATGAATTTGGGAGAATGTATATATGATGATGGAGAATCAAGTTTGTGAACTCACCCTAGAAATGTGCCAAATACCTCATTGCTGAGTATCACTGTAATCAGCTTTCAAAAGTGACCATAGTGATCTTCAGCAATGAGGTACGTGACATTTTTACTAGGATGAATTTGTGGACTTAATGTTTGACCTTATATATTTGGTATTGTTATGGCTTCTTGGGGAACTTCTCTTGCATATAATGACTATTTTTGTCTTTTTTTTTTTTTAGCCGTTGTTGATTTGAAGTATATTTTATCTGAATTAGGAATGGCTCCTCCTGTTCTCTTTTGATTTATATTTGTGTGTACTATTTTTTATTTATCTTTCCATCTTGAGTCTGTGTGACTTCTTGTGAATGGGACCATTCTTGTTGACTATTTGTATTGATATGTTGGATGCTCTTAATGTTAATCATGTTGTGTGATACCTTGCTGTTTTGTTTTCCTTCTTGTGCTGTTGTTTTATAAGAGCTGTGATCTTTCAGTTTTGGGTGTTTTTACACTTGTGGGTATTTATTGTGTTGTTCTGTGTACCATGCAATTTTGAGTATGATCTGTAGGGCAGGTCCAGTAGTGACAAATTCCCTTAGTGTTTGCTTATCTGAAAAAGTCTTTATTTCTCTGTTATATATGAAATTTAGTTTTGCAGGATATAAAATTCTTAGTTGGCAATTATTCTATTTAAAAAGAGTAAAAGTGGGGCTCCATACCCTTCTAGCTTATAAGGTCACTGCTGAAAAGTATGGTTGGTCTGATAGATTATTCTTTGTAGGTTAGTTGTTGCTTTTGTCTTGCAGCTTGTAGAATTTTCTTCATCTTGACGTTGGCTCTTGCCAGTTACCTGGGTGTATTATGGGGCCTTGGCAGGTTCCTAAGCATGTTGTAGGAACTTGGAAGGCACCTGTGTAGGTTGCAGGACCTTAGCAGGTACCCAGGCAGGTCATGGAACTTAGGCCAGTGCCTGGACAAGTCCTTGACTTTGGTAGGCACCTGGGTGTGTCACTGCGGCTGGTGGCAGGGTGTGTCTCAGGACTTTTGTGGATGCTGGGGCGTGTTACTAGGCTTCAGTCAGTGGTAGAGCAGGTTGTAGGAAATTGGTGAGTTCCTGCATAAGTTTCTGTGTCTTGGCAGGTTCCTGTATGAGACCTTTTTGGGCACCTAGACAGGTCAGGGTTCTTGGCTGGTATGTGGGTTGGTTGTGAGACTTCAGTTGGTGGCTCCTCAGGCCACGGCGGGTCACATTCAGCTGGTGGATCCAGGTAGATGTATGGGCCCTTGTTGGGGTGTCATGATGGCTGGAGCTTTCCCTCTGCCTGGGTCCCACTGTGGCAGCTTCTGTAGTGTTACTCAGGCTGACAGCAGCAGCATTATGGCAATGGTAGAAGCTGAAAGCCAGTGGACACCTGTCTGCTCAGATCCCTAAGAGGTAGTCAGTAAGCATGGCTCATAGTCACAGTGCATGGGAGAATGCCTGCCCTTCTCTCATTGCCTCTTCCTAACCTGGAAAGGGTGATAGGGAGATGGTTGCAGTGGAATCAGCCCCTCTATAGACCAGGGGGTTTGGGCTGAGTGCAAAGATTGGCATCTGTTGCAGTGATCTGTTGAGACCCTACTGGGCCTATTTTCTGGTGCTATATTGTTACATAATCTCTAAGCAGCTCCCTGATCAGTTCGGAAGCCTGCTGTGGTGGAAGAACCCACTCACAGCTTGCAATTCAGTGTCCACTGCGTGATTGCAGAGCCCTGGGGAATCTCTAAACTTTCTCCATGTGTGAATGCTCCCCCCAAGTACCTTTCAGTCTTGCTGAGCAGACCACTCCTCCTCTCTCTTCCCTGCTCTGAGTGACTCTGGGATAGAATTGGAGGACTAATACCTCTGAGATAGTCCATCCAGGAGTGAACAACTACCCTCAATCTTTGTTTATTTTTTCATTTTTTTTAAAATTTCAGATTAATAGTGTTCAAATGATTAGGTTACAATGCTTATGTTTGTTAGGTAAGGTCCCTGTTGTAGTTGTGTCCTACACTCATGTGTGCCATACACCATTACATAATGCCCATTACTTGGGAGCACACCAATCCCCATCTCCTCCTCTCCCCAACTTGAAATAAATTGAGTTTTTCTCTTTTTTGAGTGTATATTAATTCATCTACTGGCTTCATGTTAGTATTAAGTACTAGATACTTGCTTTTCCTTTCTTGTGATACTTTACTAAAGAGAATGTCCTCCGGTTCTACCCAGGTTAATACAAAAGATAAAAAGCCTCCATTTTATGGCTGAATAGTATTCCATGGTGTACATATACCACAGTCTGTCAATCCATTCATGGGTTGATGGGCACTTGTATTGATTACACATCTTGCCAATTGTAAATTGAGCTGCAATAAACAATCTAGTACAAATGTCCTTATTATAAAATGATTTTTTCCTGCAACCTTTGATTTTCTCCTTGAGAGTGACAAGTACAGGCTACTCCTAGCCTGCCATACTGGCCCTTACTTGACTTTTGAAGATAGAAAGGCGGAAACCAAGAATTATAGGTGATTTAGATATGTTTAAAGCAATCAATGTGTGATTTTTGATACAAACAGAAAATGTTTGTTTATAAAAGTGGCATATTAGGGAAGAGTCATTAATTGAGCATGTAAGTTAGTGCTAATAGAGAGGAAGTCCTTTACTCTTGAGACAATACTCAATAAGGTAATAGCAAAAGATGTTTAAAGTAATTACAAAAAGATGTATATCTACTTAAACCATTTTATTGTAACTAGAAGATTAAACAAATGCATGTACTCGCCAAACTTCTTGTGTAAATTGATGCCCTTCTTTGATCATGAGTCCACTGACTGGAGTTCTACAAAGACTGTCGTATGTGAAGAGTACTCATTCTAGATCATCCCAGTGTTTGCTCCTTCAAAAAGCGGGAGAACTTAGGGATACCTATACTGTGAGCTCAATGCAAATTCATCTAAATTTTAATAATTTTGTCTTAATCTTTTATAGCCATCTTGTCCATGTGTAGTATGACACCAGATGTTTAAATTGTGATTTGATGAGAAAGAGTGAGGAAAAGATGTAGCCCACTGCCTTCATTACAGTATATTAAAGACTTAGTGAAACAGAACTGTTTGAATATAAATGGAGCAAAGTCTAGCAGCTGTGAGTATTCAAGTAGCTGTGGGCATCAGAAGGTATGATTGACACTTTCAGGGAGAGAGTCATTGAATCTGGTGGTGAGCTGGTTACATGGATCTCTGTTTTGAAAACAGCTACTCTTCTAATTGTGTTTTAAAAGTGTTGACAATGCTTACATAAAATTTAGGGAGAAAGTATTTACAGAGAAAGATGTGTGCCAACTTTTAAAGGGTAAGATAATAGAGGGATTTAGGAGAAGAAGGTGAATGTCTGTTTGTTTTGTGGGGTTGAGAAATTACTACTTCTGGCATTTGTATCACAGGCCAAGAGATGGGGGGAGGGACATTTCCAGAATTGATTTCAGATAGTGAGTGAGCATTTCTGTGACAAATGAATCATCTACTTGTGTAGCTATTCGTGGGTGGTCTTTTTCAGGGTGGCCATTCTCGTTTCACTTGAGCACGGTAAGTCAGAGATTGAATGTAGATGTAACATTCTCAGATTGTTTAAAGCTGTGCTCACTGAAAAAATATATACACACACATATGTATGTACACAAGCATGCACATTTAGTAGATATGTCTTGCAAAATAAACAGATATTTCCTGCAACATACTCTTTTCTTTAAAAAGTATAGCTTTGTGAGCAATGCCTGTGGCTCAAAAGAGTAGGGCGCTGTGCCCATATACCAGAGGTGGTGGATTCAAACCCGGCCCCAGCCAAAAAGAAAAAAAAAAAAAACCCTGCAAAAAAAAAAAGTATTACTTTGTTATTAAGATTTTATTTTTATGAGTAATAAATTTTATGCCAAAACTCAGAGCAATGCTTTTAAATATCTTGGTTCTTTAAAACCCGGGAGTACCTAGGCTCTGACAAAGGTATACTTTTTGCTTACTAAGTATGATTTTGAAAAAATTGTCATCTTTGTTGTTTTCACAAGCAGTTTGTAGAGCTAGCTGTGAAGCAGATGGACCCCCTTCTCTCCTTCCAACTACGAAGGACCATTTCCCCCAACCATTAGCATCACACCACTCTCCTGACCATTTTGCACTGCCAGTTGCTCCTGCTGTCACAACAGAACACTCGAAAATTGTTTTTAAGATACTTTTTACTTTACTGATTTCCTCAGATCCCTCAAAGGAGCTTCACTGCGCTTTGGCTAACAGGAGACTGTGAGAGGTATCTATCACAGAGGACAAACAGCAGCAGAGGGTGGGTCTCAGGAAGCTAAGGGAACGGTTTTAAGAAGGGAGAAATAGTCCCCATGGTCACGTGTTAAAAGGTTAAGGAAAATCTGGCTAAATCTGGCCATTTGCTGTTAAGAGTGTGCAGATTATTGTTACCTTTTGAAGATACTTTTAGTTGTGCAGTGAATCTGTTTATAAGTTGCTGTGGTTTCAGCAGTATGCAGGAAATGGGGATGCTGTGTGTAGAATACTCTCTCAAGAAGGCTGTGAATGAAATAGCACCAGGTAGAGAAAAGATTTCATGTGAGGTTAAAGAGGTATGTACATAAATAAATAAGTAAAGGGAGGTAGAAGTTACAGAAGATAGGAGAAAATTGATGTGTTTTGGTCTTATTCCTTCTTTTTGAAGCAGTGTTCCTACTCATTCTTTCAAATCCTTATTAATAGCAATTATTCCTACTATGGCTAATATGTCTCTAATGTCACTCTGCCTGATGTTATGTGAAGAACACTGTGAGGTCTCATTCTTGTTCTTTGGGGTTTATAGTTTAATGCCATAACACAAGATGTGAGAAGGGGTCGTTTCTGCTTGAGCATGTTCTTCAGCAGAGTTTAATGTGGTCTATTTTTATTGAGAGTCATGATTTTAATATACCTATCTGGATAAATCACAGAGTGGAACTTCCTTTTAACCTTGTCATTGGAAGCAGAAATAATTCTTGTCTTTATAGGCCTCAGTCCTAGTCGCGTTTTATCAGGCTTCTATTGTTTAGGGGATATGGCTTGAGCTAGGATAGAGTTAAATCCATGTAATGATCAATTGTGTTATAATGGAATGCTTGGCTTGAGCCCAACAAGAACTTTTGAAGGTCTTGCAGAAATCTCCAGGTTAAAGGGACCTCCTGATGAGCCAATTAATGTCTCCAAATGCTTATCAGAGTAGTTATTTCGTGGCTGCTAGACTCAAGTATACACAAATTTCTAATGAGGGCTAATAACAGAGCCTTTAAAAAAATCAAACAGGAAAAAACTTTTTTTTTTTAAAGAGTAACCTTTATAATTCATACTAAGTATTTGATAAATCACAATTTAAAATCGCCTTGCATTTAGGGAGTGCATTGTTCTTTACAGTCCATAAAGCACTACGATTGGTATTAGTGGACTTGATTCACAACATCTCTGATTCACAGGCAGAGGAGGCACTGTTCCTGTTCTATCATGGGTAAGGAAATTGGGGCTCAGAAAAATTAGTAACAATAGCTGACATGCTGAGGACTGATATACCACTTAGTTTCTTGTGTTATCTTTCCTATTACCCTATGCTATGGAGGTCATTATTAATTGGATTTTGTGGTGGAGAAAATTGAAAAGAGCTTAAGGAAATTATTCAACAGTACATGACTGGTAAGTCCCAAAGCCGTGGCTCTAACTCAGGTGACTTGACCCAATAACATTCTGAATTCCAAAATACAATGCTATCCTACCTCTTTCGGCTCCTCAGATTGTGTTTTTGTTTCTTCTTGTTGTTGTTCTTCTTCTTTGGATTTTATAACTTCTAATTAAAATAAACTGTCAGAAATGTTGTATAACATAATAGAGTTATCTAAATACCCCCAAAAGAGTAAAAAAAAAAATCAGTGTACTAATGATATATTTGTATGTTTAATTAGCAGACATGCAATTTTGTTATCTAGTCAGTGACTATCTCATTTTTTTAGTTTTAGTTGAGAATTAACAGACATTGTCTACTGAGGTGATATATAGAACTTATTATCCACTGATATCAGCTTATGTTTTTTTCCTATGGAAATAGTCCAGATGTAATGGATGTCAAATGAAATAAAATTCAATATAGGAGTGATTTATCATGAAACTTTTGAGAAACATATACATTTATATAGCCATTGACAAACTTTCTATTCAGAATACTTATTTTCTGAGTAGAAATATGAAATTGTTCATTGACATAATGAGATATATCAATGTTATGTGACTATTTCTCTGATGTTATTTTAAAATATGTCAAAGACAAATGCGAAACATATTATTGAGGAGTAATATGCTTTAAAAAGTTTGTGTCAAATCTATGACATCAGGAAGTTATCTGGTCAAACCGGTAGCTGTTAACCTGGGCATTGGCTTTGCTATTGCCTTTACCAACATCCCTCATTGGAACATGCCATTCATGCCGTGATTGCTGGAGGAAGCTATGTATCTCGCCTCAGGATTTGAACATAGTACACTGCTGATGTTACTCAGTGTTTGACATAGGTTAATGTATGTTTATGTATACACCAATTCTAATTCCATGAAGATGGGTATAATGAGGAAGTTTTAGATAAACTCATACACATAGTCTTGAATTGGTTTTCTAGCTCCATATGAAACAAACAAGCAGAATATCAGACTGGAAGGTGAAAATGAAGAGTTAGAGTGCTTTATTTAAAAAAATTAGGTAGTCTCACAAAAATTTTAAAAAATGCAGAAGTCTCATGAACTCATCACTTATCTTCCCAAGTAGCGAAGTCTTAAATAACTACAGTACTACTGTGAGACTTGAGCACCTGTGGAGTTTTTTTATCAGTACGATAGTCTGGAAGTAATCCCCTTTGAGTACTGACGATTGCCTGGAAGTAATCCCCTCTGAGTACTGACGGATGGCTATACTGACTACACTTTATCTTACATAAGTAAAGAGACTAAAGCAATAGTTGCCTAAGTGTGAACCAATTTTTTAAACATTGAAAAACTAACACATTTTTTTCAATGGAAAGTATTGAAAGTAGATGGAAAGCATTGAAACTTTCTGATATGTCAAAAAGGTTAATTTTAAAATCTATTTCCAAAAGAAGCCTTGTCTACATTTTGTCTTAAAAAATAAATTAGTTCGTTCAGTGTTTTGTTATTTTTTGAAACTTCCACATTTCAAACGATAGCTCTATACACATAAATGGAACATTTTAATGGACTATATGTTCTGTATATGTATTCATCAATTGAGAGGCATTTGGGTTGTTTTTATTTTTTTCCATTTTGAAATATGCTGCTCTGAAATTTGTACACACTTTTTTTTAAGCAAGCATGAAAAAAGTTTACTGAGGAAGAGAAAGATAGGTTTACAAAGTAAAAATTTACAAAGCAGGATGCATTGGCCATACATTGGCCATACTTGCTAGGGCAGGCAGACAAAGAGGCTATATACAGGTATTGTTTTTTTTTTTTAATTTTTTTGAGACAGAGTCTCACTATGTTGCCCTTGGTAGAGTGCATGGTATCACAGCTCACAGCAACCTCAAACCTTTGGCGATTCTCTTGCCTCAGCCTCCCGTGTAGCTGGATAGCTGGGACTACAGGAGCCTACCACAACACCCTGCTCTTCCTTCCTTCCTTCTGTCCTTTCTTTCTTTCTTTCTTTTTTGTTGCAATTGTCGTTGTTTAGCTGGCCTGGACTGGGTTCAAACCCTCCAGCCTCAGCATATATGGCTGATGTGGTAACCACTGTGCTATGGGTGTGGAGCCTATATACGAGTTATTTTTTATGGACATACTTTTTCTTGGGCATACACTTTGGAGTGGAATTACTATGTGGTAACTCTATGTTTAATATGTTGAGGACTTGTCAAACTGTTACCCGAAGTGGAGCACTATTTTGCAATACTCCCACCAACATATGTACATTCTGATTTTCCTTTATGCTTGCTAACACTTACTAATGCCTCACTTGTTTACTTTAGCTATTCTAGAGGGTGTGTAGTATGTGTTTGTGGATTTGATTTGTATATCTTTGATGGTCAGTGATATTAAATATCTTTTCAAATGCCTATTAGTCATCTCCGTATCTTGGAGAAATGTATATTGAAATCATTTGTGCAGTTCTTAATTTGGTTGTCTTTTTATTGTTGAGCTTTTCTCTCATAAGATGTATGTTTTGCAAATATTTTCTGCCCTTCTTTGGAGTGTCTTGATGTTGTCCCTTGAAGCATAACACTTTTTAATTTTGCTGAAAATATTTGTTGATATGTATGATGTATATATTTTTCTTCCATTGTTTTTCTGTTTGGTTTTTATATCAGAGAAATCATTGCCTAAATCAAAGTCATGAAAATTATGTGATGTTTTCTTGTAAGAGTTGTATTGTTTTAGCTGCTTCATTAAGATCTATAGACCATTTTCAATGAAATTTCATATATAATATCACATAGGGCATTCAGCTTCATCCTTTTTTATGTGGATATCCAGTTATACCAGCATTTGTTGAAAAGACTATTCTTTCTCCAAAGGCACCTTCATAGAAAGTCTATTGCAACGTAGGTTTTATTTCTGGAATTTCAATCCTGCCCAACTGGTCTATATGTCTAGCCTTATAACATCACCGTATTGATTTAATTACTGTAGCTTTGCAGTAAGTACATTATAAAATTGGGAAGTATAAATCTTTCAATTTTTTTCTTATTTCTAAAGATTGTTTTGGTTATTCTGAGTTCCTCATCTTTCTATATGAATTTGGAAATCAGCTTGTCAATTTTTAAAAGAAAAACAGCTGCAATTTTGCTAGGGTTTGCATTATATTTGTAGATCAATTTGAGGGATATTACCATTTTAACAATAATAAGTTTTTAGTAAATAGCATGAGTTTTCTTTTCTCTAGTCAGATCTCTAATTTCTTTCAATATATGTTTTTTTAGTGTATACATCTTGCACTTTTGGTTAAATTTATCCTTTGAATTTTTTTCTTAGTTATTGTAAATTGTTTTCTTAATTTCATTTTCAAGTTGTTCACTTCTAATGTATAGAAATATAAATGATTTTTTAAATATTGGTTTTATTGAACTTGTTCTTTAGTGTTCATAGATTTTTGATTGTTTTTATTGGAATTTCTGCCTGTAAGATCTCGACATTTGTGACTAGAGATGGAAGTAGTTCCTTCTTTCAGTGTCGATGTCTTTTATTTCTTTTTAAAAATAATTTTGAAAATTTGAATTTAACAGTATAATATTTCATCATACCAAGTTTTTCCAAATCATGATTATATTAATGTGGGTGTCTGTTTCCATCATCACTTTTAGTACAACAGTGGATGAACCCAAAGAACAAACCATTCTCATTTTGTAGTGTAATTTTCAGCAAATATTTATTGAATGCAATGTTATTTCCAGGAATATGCTAGGCATTGCAGAGGTTAGGACAAAAGTGAGCTCTGTTCACAAATTAATTTCACAAAATAGCCCAAGTCTCAGCATGCTTGAAATAATTCAAAGGAAAATGTAATAACTGAGTATGTTTTTACTCATATGTGAGAGCTAAACCAAGTTGTTCTTAAACTAGTAGAGAGTGTATGTATCAGTGATTACTGGAGACTGGGAAAGGTAGAGGGAGTGGCAGGTGGGGAGAGGCTGGTTACTGGAAACAAAATTACAGGTAGATGGAGGAGTAAGTACTAATATTCTGTAGCCTGGTAGGGTGACTATAGTTAACAACATTTAATGTATGTTTTGAAACAGCTAGAAGAGAAGATTTTGAATGTCCCCAATACTAACAAATGATGAATGTTTGAAGTGATAGATATGATAATTACCCTGATTTGATCATAACATATGGCATTCATGTATCAAAATGTCATGCAGAACCCTGTAGATATATACGTTATGTACACAATGCTAATTAAAAATAGTTAACTTCTGATAAATATAAAAGACTAATTAATGGAGGCATATTTAATGATGTCAGGATAAGATTTGCACAATATAAAATTGAAGCCTGCCTAATTATTGCACAGTTTTTTTATGTGAACACAAATAAAAATAAACTGGCTTCAAATACCAGTTGTGTTTGAGATCATCACCTATAATAGTCATTAATTTAATTAAAAGCACAAAGATTGGACAACCATTTTAAATTAGAGAATGTTAAGTAATTAACTTGTTAAAATATAAGTAATCAGCCTCACATCTTAATTGTGTAGTGGAAATGGTCTCAACCACAGGCAATCCCCAGGTTACAGACAAGATAGGTGCTGTAGGTTTGTTCTTAAGTTGAATTTATTGGAATAGGTACATTCACCTATTATCTGTAATAGCTTCTATTCATAAATGCGAGTTGTATGTCAGTGAGACGTTCGTAACTGGGGACTTACTGGAATGACCTCCAGTTGCAGGATTATGTGCAAGTTGTATGTAAGTCAGATGTCTGCATATTGTTTGGGCTTCTAGATTCATTTTATTTTAGGAAGAAAGCCAAAAATTTGTTTTGATTGTTGAAAATGCTAACATAATTATGATAAAGCAGTTACAAAAACATATTGGAAGGCTTATCAATTATATTTTTTACAGATAAATTTAGTATTTCAATTTAGATTCATTCATTTATTTATTTTTTGGTTTAGATAATTTGTAACTTGTTGAGATACGTGTTTTAAAGTATCTATAAGCTGTTATGCCTTTGTTCTCATTTTCTTATTTTTTAACATTAATTTTTTTCCTTCAAAAGATATGTATTGACTTACATTAGCAGGAATTGTACCAGCTGTTGGAGATACAGTGGTATGCAAAATAGATGTCAGTGATAATTATTTAGGCTCCAGGATGATGCCTGTTAAGAAGAAGAAATAAATGATATTATTGTTATAGTTCTTAAAATGAATAAAATCACTAATGTAAGCGTTTCCTAGTAATTCAAATATCTATGTAACTAAGCCCAAATCTTAGAATGGATTTTCCCCTAGCAGGTTTTTAAATGAGTTTCCTTTTATCACATTTGTATCATGCTTCTACATCATGCAAAAATCAAAGCCTTTGATTAGCTTTTGTGATCAACTCAATCTCATGGAAAAATTTGCTTCATCATCCTGTTTTGAATATAAGAGGTAGCTTCATAGTCAGTTATAGATATAAGAACAGGATGAATTGTATTCAAAATTGTGTCAATCTCCTGTTAGCTTTAGATTTCCTGAACAAAGCGGGAGGTGATAGGCCTAAAGTAGTTGACTGGTCTTTTTTTTCTTTATTGTAGTTTTAGAAGGGAAAGACCTTGCTTTTTCATGTCACCTAAGCAATGCCATAGGACTTAGAAAGCTGACCTCCGTTTGAAATGTTGCTTATGCACTGGTTAACTCCGGAATTATGAGAGGAGTCAGTCATTACATAGAGAGGAAAGACTCGCTGAGTAAACAGACTAGAAATAAAGGCTGGAGACTATTTAATGTAGGGCCTTCAGCGTCTGTTTGTGATGGTTCCTTATTTTAATGACTGTAGTTGCTTTAAAAATATCTTAATCATCAAGACTTGTTGACATTTTGCAACGTGATTTGAGTCCTCCACGTTGGAGAACTTGGCTTCCCGCCGGCAGTGTGCGCTGCAGCCTCTTGATCTCCGATTCTCTTTGACTGACATCCCGCAGTTAGTCCCACACTGGCTGACTTTGATGATTCTGCCTACTTCATTCTTAGATTCTCTGCTTATGATCTTATAAATAGTGCCACTCATGACTAAAAAGAATGTATTCTGGACAAAATAGGCTTCGCTTTTCTCTGAAATGCTAATAATTTTCTAGCAGAAGGATCTTCCATCACGACCCCAAAAGTCTCTATCTACATATTGCAGCTTTTATAGAATCCCTATTAAGCACAATAGGCCACTCAATGTTTTCTTCTAACATTGATTTTCAAGCAATTAAAGTTTACTTGTTTAGAACTACTAGAAGTATTCTTAGGTTTTATCACTTTTTCTGGCATCAAATCTTGGATGCCTCAAATCATGGAAAGCCTTTTGGCAGTAGGAAACCTTTGTTCTCACTTCTTAAGAGAAAGATGGATTTACTTATTAATGTGAGAGTGGCTAAGCTTTTGTTCTTTTCGTTTGGTTAGGCTGGGCATAGTGTTTGATCCCTGTACCCTTGACGGTTCTCTTGCCTGTCGGGAAAGCACTGGAGGTGGAGATAAAGTGGAAACCCTTTGGCTGCTGTTTTTGGAAAGATAGCAAGGCCCAACATGCTTACTTGAATGAAGGGCAATAAAACACAAGAATGGCCTTCTAGGCATTTTATGGTGGAAGTTTATATTTCATTTTGTTATCTGATTTAAAAAATTGAAAGTTAAATAGCCCAAATTATAGTCTTGATTTTAATAGATCATGAAAAGTTTACTTACCATTCCACTGTAGGGTATTATTACTCAAAAGAATTGTGAAATTTGTGAAATATAGATTCTCTTTTATGGAAAACTTAATTATTTCCCCCAATAAATTAGCACTTTAAAGCTCTTTGCCTTTCTAAAATGTCACTATATTGTGTCATAGTGAGATGACGATAATAGATATATTGACCACTGGGTATTAAATGCCAAATGTTAGATGCAGCATTTAAAACATGTTCTGCTCTAGTCTGAGCAAGAGTGAGACCCCTGTCTCTATTAAAAGGAGAAAAACATTAGCCAGGCGTTGTGGCAGCCTGTAGTCCCAGCTGCTCAGGAGGCTGAGGCAAGAGAATTGCTTGAACCCAGGAGTTTGAGGTTGGTGTGAACTACAATAACACTATAGCACTCTACCCACGGCAACAGAGTGAGACTGTCTCAAAAATAAATACATGAATACAAGTGAATGAATAAATAGATAAAATATGTTTTGCTATGTAGATATCTTTGATAGGAAGTAGGTTTCTACATTTATGTTCATCACTTACTCACCTTTGCTGTCCCAGTCGTCTTTTGAATGAGGTCATTTTCAAGAAACACTGGTGCCTGCCTCTGGTCTTTGACTATTGAAATTAGAATCTCTGGACATGGGAAGGTGCTTCAGCCAGGTGAAGGTCCAGGAAAGGAATTAACACAAAGCCTGTAAGGCAGGAATAGCTCTGGTTTGTTTGATGCACAGCCGGAGGATGTATGGAACCATGTGTGTGTGAAGGAGGAGGGAACAGATCAGTTCATACTTCCACCATAAAGTGTATGTAAATACCTCCAAAATAACAAATGATTTGTGCATAGAAATGAGGTGATCTTATTTGCATAAAAAGATCATTATGAGTTTAACACCATTACAGAACAAATACGAATGATAGCCTTGGATGTTACACATTTGATGTTTATTATGATTTGTCAGGTGCTCGTACCAAAAGCAAATCTAGGTAATTCTTTTTAGCAGATTAATCGGAGAAGGAAAATGTGTTTGAGAAAATTGACACTTATCTGTGGAGCTTTTAATGACCTGCTGTAGAAAACAACTTCGTGCTTACCACGCCTTTGATGTATATGGTGATAATTATCCTGTTCTAATGGGGGAGAAGCGCATTACTTTTAGGAAAATACACATGTCATTTAGGCTTAATAAAATTTTTTCTTACTTCTTAAGGACTTTGAACAGAATCTGTTTTCCTTCATCTTTGTCTAGCTTTCCAAATTTAACTGCATTTCCTTCTCGATGACAAAATGTTCTTTGTAAACACTCAAATATATTGTCAGCTCAATTTAAAAAAAAATGATTTCATGGCATCTTTATAAACCTAGTTTAAATATGCACTTGACTATTTCCATATCATAATATTCTGCGTTTCAGTCAAGAGTTTAGTTGTAGTAAATGACTCATTTTCTGGAAATAAAATTGTTACTGGTGAGACTACCTGTATCTCATCATTTTTCTGAGTGTATTATGAATAACACGCTGGAGATACTCCATGAAGTGTTTTCTTGGTGAAATAAAATAAGGAATCATTTTACAGTATGCTTTTTCAAAATACACATGAATGTGTCCAAAAATATGAGAACTAGACCCTAGTAAAAATTGCTCAAATCGATTTATTTGTTTTCCAAAGACATTTGACTGTGGAACTATTTTGAGCATGTCTGTAAAATCCTCTCACATTTTATAGAACTAGTGTTTCTCAGAATTCATTTTGAGAAATGCTTTTCCACATATATAACTGATTTTACTTCTGCAGATGATATTATTGGTGATATCTTACCTGCGCATGTTTACAAACAAAACCAAAACAGTGGGAGACTTCTGAATTCTTTCTGCACTGAACAGATGTAAAGTGTATCCCCCTGTTAGTGCCTGAAGACTTACAAGTAAATCTGTTAATGGTTTGTTGCTTGTTCTTCCAAAGTCTTAAATTTAAAATCACAGGTAATTCCTTTTCACAAATAGAGTAACTGGAGTCTCCTTAGCCATATGCCAGCTTAATAGATGTTTGTGTTTCTGTAGCAAACCTCGGGTCTTGAGGGGCCTGGGTGCTTTCCCTTTCCTCTGTTGTCTGATTTAGAAGGTTGATAGATGGTACTGGTTAAGATCCTTTCAGTGCAAACTGTGGCTTTTTCCATAAAAACAATGAAGGGTTTGGAGAACTGTCGTCACTTACTTCCAACCAGTGAAGAAGAACAGAAAATAGAAAAGGAAAAATATGCTGAATGAAAGTTGAGTTCTAGCTAATTTTAAGGCAAAAGAAAAGAAATGAAAAACATGGATTATAAAGACAAGGATGAAGGAGCCAAGTGATTTAAAAGTGCTTCTG
Source organism: Galagoides demidoff (assembly GCA_963574575.1). Lineage (NCBI taxonomy): Eukaryota > Metazoa > Chordata > Mammalia > Primates > Galagidae > Galagoides > Galagoides demidoff. The sequence continues at coordinate 35,302 of CAUYQV010088522.1, forward strand.
ACTTTTAATTTCCTGGGAGATACAGAAAAATTAATTTCTGAAAAACTATCCCTTTTCCAATTTCTAGTATCTTTATTAACACAGTTTCCTTCTGTTTCTTCTAGAAGACATTTTTATCAGTGGCATTTGTAAGAACTTGGAATTGCAATGTCTGTTTTTGCCTCTGGTCATTTCAAGGGTTCCTTTTTATACCTTTGAACAATTATAGTATGTCTCTGTGTGTGGCATTTTTGTCTGTATGTGATAACTTGGTGTGCCTGTGGGTTTGTGGATGCTCTGCAATGCCTTTGTTGTGCCCCCTCATAGAATTGAGTCCAATGGATGGGAGCTATTGAAAGCAAGGGCTGTGCATCAGTGAGGGATTGACCACAGTCCAGTGTAGGGTGGTTTTCAGGGACCAAATTATGCAGGAGTGTAAAATTACAAGGAAGCATAGAAGGACGGCGAATGGCTAGGTGGCAGAATCAAAGTTTGCATTTATGAGCTGTCCCAGAGAGCAGAACAAGGACTGGGAAAACAGTGGAGGAACGAGTGAGCCTGATTCTCAAGGCCAAAGGGTTATTAGTTTCTGACACTAATATAGTGACCATGTACACACACACACATAACACTAATAGAAGGGAAGAGATGGAATAGCTCCTAATGCTCTTTTGAAAGATGTGGTGACAAAATGTGAAAGGAAGAAGTATGGTATAAGAGTTTATATTTGCAAGGTGAAACATCTGAAAAAGTAGCAGCTTCGGCTGTCATGCAGGTAAGGGTTTATCTGGGCACGTCTGATCTGTGTCAGCTTTACCAACTGACCAGTGGCAGTGGTTTCAGCTGATTCTACTTATGGAAGAATGTGTGTTTCTGTTATGTTGAATTTTACAAACTGTGTTCTATTAAAAATATCAAACCTAATATTGCAACATTTTGAAAAGTATATTAAAAACCTTCAATTTACATGCAGTAGCTTAATGTGTGCTATTGCTACTGGCTTAAAACCAGCTTTGTGCTGCTTGGGAGAATCATTTATGATAGTTAAGTAAATAAATTCTTGTGGATTCCTATCTGATCATCCTGCTCAGGTGCTCAAGCGGTAGGCAGTCCTTTTGCAAATTGAAGCCTGCAAATCCCTAGGAAATGCCTCTGGGCTCTCCACGTGGGGTTTTGCATTTGGTGGAAGAGTGCCCCCGAAACTATTTGCTCATCCTCAAGGTTACTCGGGTTACTTACTGGTGCAGGGATGTCTGTCAAGAGAATTCACGGTGAAAAGTGAAGATTTTACATTCTAAGCAGCGTGTTCAGTGTGGCATTTTTGACTGTGCAGGAGAACTTGGTGTTCAGTGTGGCATTTTTGACTGTGCAGGAGAACTTGGTACACATATGGATTTGTGGATGCTTTGCAATGCCTTTGTGGCCCCTCTGGGAACTGAGTCCAACAGATGGGAGCTGCTGGAAGCCATAGCTGTGCCTCAGTGAGTGACTGGTTCATGGTCCTAGGCCCTCAGCGTTCATATCTATATTCTAATGATGACCAGCTAATTTTCTGTATTCAGCAAGGTATAAAGAGGAAGCTATAAGGTAAACTGTAACAGTGAAGAGGAGCAGCTGGCAGCATTGTCACTTTCTCCTTTCATGTTCCACGGTTTCCTTTTTCGGGAGAGGGAGATGCTGGGAATTTGCCCATAAAGTTTGTGGTTTTCTCCAAAAGAGGGAAGATTATAATTCTGAATATTACCCATAATGTATGTTGATATGCTATAAGGTAGACCATGTACAAACACACACACACATATATAAATTAACTTTAATATCCACCATTGGAGTGTTTGGATGATATCTGAAGGATTTCAGTCAGTAACCCATGTTAACAGCAGGAGAAAGATCTGGGGCAAGATTTCAAATGTTTACATTTGCACCAGCGGGTTAATTAGCATGAAATGTTTTCTAAATATTTTTCCCTGATGAAACTAATGGTATTCATCATATGCAGCTGTCTAGAGCTCCACATGGTCTTACGTCATTCCCTCCCGTTTCCTTAATGGTAGATCTTTCCTTGTACCTTTTCCCAATCCACTAGGAAAGTTACTCTTTTAGGAGATACTATTTTATTATATCGGAGATGACCTGCATTCAAGGAGCTTTCATAGTGAATAGAAGGATTGACCAGGGACTTCATGGAGCTTACTGGAATGATATGTATGTCAGTTTTTTTGCCTCTTAGCTCAGAAATATCTTCTTAAGGGGCAGAATTTCATTTCTTATTTTATTGCAAAATGTACCTAGTGGTCAGGTTGTTTATGAGGAGGCATACAATTCTTGTCAATATTTACTAACGGGAACCTGGTAGTTGATGAACTGGTTTAGGTCTTGTTGCAAATTTTCTGGGCAGGAATATTTAGAAAATTTTCCCAAGGGCACCAGGCTTAGAAATAACAAGTTAAGAGAGGATGTGGTATCCAGGAAGGCATGGAAGGGATACCTAAGTTTCCCATGGTCCCCACCAGGCCTCAGAATAAGATACACACAGTCTGAGCCTAAGAAGGAAGCAGTAGAATCTGTTTTGGGAATCTGATTCCTATGAAATAGGACACACAGAGACTAGGTGTAGAGGTCAGGCAGCAGAAACAACACTGCTCTTTGAGTCTCTGATGTCAGAAGACCAGCAAGAGGGAGTTCCATGGACACTTGAAGACCACAACGTGCTGTAGAAAAGAGCTAAAGGGATGCGATCTGGGCAGAACCAGAGAGAACAAAGACAGAGCCAGTCATCAGAAAACTGGTGGGTAAGTGTTATATAAGACCAGATGTCCCACTTTTGGTGGGATAGTCCCGATTTTTAATAATTCATCCTGTGTCCTGTGGCATATTAAAAATGTCCCGATTGCGGCAAGCTAGGGAAGGGCGGGAGAGTGGGAAGGGAATATATGGTTTTTGGCTGCTGAAAAGGTTAATGTAACTCCATTTGGGAATGAAGAGGTTAATGAAAAGGCTAATGTAAACTCCATACTCCCCTCCTGGGCAAGGTCACCCAGGTGGAATTGGTATCAGAAGGAGACTGGCTCCCTCCCTTGCTTCTAGGCAAATTAGCTCAGAAGGAGCCAAACTGTCTGGAACAAACAAGTAGGGGGGGCCGGGCCCGGGGGGGGCCGGGGGCCGCGGCGCGGCCGGCCCGCGCCCCCCGCCCCCCCCCCCCCCCCCCCCCCGCGCCCGGGGGCGCCCCCCCTACTTGTTTGTTCCAGACAGTTTGGCTCCTTCTGAGCTAATTTGCCTAGAAGCAAGGGAGGGAGCCAGTCTCCTTCT
>CAUYQV010088524.1:0-23316 GCA_963574575.1 Galagoides demidoff
TATAACTGAGAAAATGACATGAAGGCTGTGTTGATCAGTTTGATGGAAGTATTTCGGATTGCATGCGAAAACCCCACACTGTACCCCAGAAGTGCATTAATGTACATAGTTACCATTCAATAAAATTAAAAAAAAAATTTAGAAGAGAGAGGGGCAGGGTCTTGGTGTGTGCCGTACCTTTTAGGGTCAAGACACAATTATAAGAGGGACTTTACCTAACAAATACAATCAGTGTAACCTGGTTTCTTGTACCCTCAATGAATACCTGAAAACAAAAACAATTAATTTTTATGTTTATGTTCATAAGGGATATTGGTGTGCAATTTTCTTTTCAAGTTTTTAATCTTGCTTTGATATTGCAGTAATAGTCATAAAATGAATGAGTTAATGTTTCCTTCTCTGTTATTTTCTAGGAAATTTATTAAGGGTTGATATTATTTGCTCTTTAAACATTTAGTAGAATTCATCGTTGAAACCATCTGGGCTTTTCTTTGTGGTAAGATTTTATATTAATAATTCAATTTTTTGTTATCGGTCTATTCAGATTTTCCATTCCTTCCCAAGTTTTGGTAATTTGTTTCTTTCTAGGAATCTGGTCATTTTATCTAAGTTCCCAATTTGTTGGCAAAAAAGTTATTCATAATATTGCCTTATAATTATTTTACTTTCCCTAGGGTTGGTGTGATGTCACCTCTTTGTTTCATTTTGGTAACTTTTGTCATCTCTTTATTTTATTTTTTGTTCATCTTCGCTGAAATGTTGGTTAATTCTATTGATCATTTTAAAAAATCAGTTTTGGTTTGATTTCTCTATTTGTTTTTCTGATATCTATTTCATTGATTTTTTTATTCCAATTTTAATCATTCCTTTATTCTACTTAGCTTCATAACGTAGAAATTTGTTACTGATCTGAGACATTTCTTCTTTTCCAATGTAGGTGTCTTGACATGGGATGTGGCTTTAGCTGAATTCCATAAATTTTGATAGATTATGTTTTCATTTTCTTTCAGTTTAAAATATTTGCTAATCACCCTTTTTATTTGTTTTTGGTAAAAGTATGTTAATTTCTAAATATTTGGGATTTCTCAGATTTCTTTCTTTTACTGCTTTCTAATTCTGTTGCATTTAGAATGGTTTTAATTTAAATTTTATTGAGACGTGTTTTGTGGCCTAACATATGATCTATGCTGGGAAACATATCAGCTGTACTTTAAAAGAACATGTATTCTGTTGTCATTGGATGACATAGTATATAAATGTCAGGTTGAGAATATTCAATTTTTCTATATTATTGCTTGTTATCTAATTGCCTTATCAGTTGTTAAGAGTGAGATATTTATATCTCTATTATTTTTAAATTATTTATTTCTTTTTTCAATTTTTGTTAGTTTTTGCTTTATGTGTTTTAGGGCTCTGTCATTGACTGCTACCTGGGTCCTGCCCTGTGAGCAGGGTCCTTTAAGACCTGTGGAGCTGACGGTGATGGACTGAGAAAATGATCAAGTTAAAAGTGGTGAGAGATAAAGAGACAGGACACACAGAATAGAATTTTCAAAGGTGGGGACAGGGAACCATCACTAGCTTGTAGGGTTGCAGCAAGTGGTGCTGAGTGTTTGTTCCACCCAGATTTTACTGAAGACTATTTTCTTATTTAGCTGAAAGGGTAAGCTGAGGAAGGGAGTAAAAACATCAGCAGTTTCTTTGATTAAGCATATTAGTTCTTATGCTATCTATGATCATTAACTTTAAGGGTCTTGGCAGTCTTGAGAAATCCAAAACCTGACCCTTGTGTGAGGGCAGTTTCCTGTCTGTGGTCATGCACACAGGTTCCTTGGAGGGGGGGGTTTAAACCCCTCTACTTTCTCTGTGGAGCAGACATGATGATGTCAGTTCTCTTCTGAAAAACTAGTGAAAAAGAGAAAATTTCTCCTTATTTCCACCTAGAGGCTTTTTCCTCCATGGTTAGAGGACAAGCTTTCCTGACCACATCTTAGGGCTAGAGCTATTACTTTGATCTCTGCCCTGGCCATACTGTAAATCCCCACAATGAGTTTTTGCTTTGACTGTTGACTGGGGACAGCCTGGCTAATGTTCCTTCCCAGGCCTTGGCAGGCACTTCTGTTATGGCCATTATTCTTCAGAGTGTTTACAGACCCAGCAGGGGTGTTTGCAAGCTGTATCCTTTACATGCCAGGCTCCTAGTAAAAAACAAGAACTTCTCCCACAAGTAATTTAATGCTAGTTTAAAAGTAAGCTAGCTAAACTGTTTTCTATTCAGCCTCACTCAGCTTATTTTTCTGTTTTTCCCCTTTTCTAGAGGTGTTTTCCCTTGCCAAGAGTGGGGTCTTTGGTCCCCATTCTCCCTGCAACTGTGGATATACATGTAATTGTTGTGTGTTTCTGGTATACTGATACCCTCTCATTATGAAATATTTCTTGTTGTCTCTAATAATTTTTTTTTTTGCCTATGTCTTTTATTTTTTCTTAATATAGGCACTTTGCCTCTTTTGTGGTTACTATCTTCATGATATTTATTTATCCAGACAACTATGTCTTTTAATATAAAGTGTGTCTCTTATAGACAGCATAGTTCTATCTTGCATATTTGTCTAATAATCTCTGCCTTTCAAGTGGGTGTTTAGTCTATTCACATTTAATGTCATTATTGATATGGCTGTATTTACATCTGCCATTTTGCTGTTAATTTTCTATGTATTTTCATGTATTTTCATGTCTTCCCCCCTCATTCCTCCTTAACTAACTTCTTTTGTGTTATTTATTTACTTATTTTTTCTTTTGTGTTAATAAATATTTTTAGTGTGCCAATTTAATTGGTCTGTGTTTCTTTTCTGTAATTTCTGACTTATTTTCTTAGTGGTTGCTTTAGGTATTGAAAAACTATCTTAGTTTATTCCAATTTGCTTCAGATTAATACTAAATTAATTATACAAAATTTTATAAATTGCTTCATATAGCTCTTTTTCCTGTCTCCTCCTTTGTGCTATGATTGCCATATATATTATATCAATACAGTAATCTATTTATTGCTTTACATAATCTATTTTTTAAAGAAGAGAGAAAAAGAGAAAATGATATATTTATAGAGTCTTTTATATTTACTCCCCCCCCCCCGTTTTTTTGAGGCAAGAGTCTCAATCTATTGCCCCATATAGAGTGCAATGGTTTCATCATAGCTCACTGCAACCTCAAATTCCTAGGGTCAACCAATCCTTCTCCCCCAACCTCCCAAGTAGCTGGGACTACAGGCCTGCCCCACCATTCCTAATTTTTCTATTTTTAGTAGAGAGATGGTCTCCCTCTTGCTCAGACTGGTCTGGAACTCCTGAGTTCAAGCAGTCCTCCTGCCTTACCCTCCAGAGTACTAGGATTAGAGGTGCAAGCCACCATGCTGACCTATTCACCCATATATCAACCAGTTCTGATAGTCTTTATTTCCTCCTATGCATTTCAGTTTATTGTCTGGTATCAGTTCCTTCCCCCCTGAAAACTGCCTGTAGTATATCTTGCAGGGAACATCAGGTAGCAAAATGTTATTTTGTGTTTTTATTTTTTGTAAAAATAAATTTTGCCAGTCTTTATTTTACTTTTTATTGAAAGGACAGTTTTGCTACACATAGAATTCTTTTTTAAAAAATTTATTTCAGATTAATATGAGGGTAAAAATGATTAGGTTATATTATTTGCATTTGTTAGGTAAAGTTATAGATGAGCCCTTCACCCAGGGGGTGTGCTCTATACCTTTACATTGTACCCATTAGCCAAGAGCTTTCCCATCTTCTCCCTTCTCCCCGTTCTCTCCTTTCTGCTACCCCCACTTGAATTTAATTGTGTTTTTCTTTTTTGTGGTCATGTAGTTGTTTATCTTTTCATTTCCTATTAGTCTTGAGTACTTTAGATACTTGCTTTTCCTTTCTCGTGATACTTTACTAAGAAGATGTATGTAGAATTCTTAATTGACAGTTTTATTTTTTCAGAACTTTTACTATAAAATTACATTTGCCTTTATATCACTACTTTCAAGATTTTCTCTTTGCCTTTCTATTTTAATTGTTTGACCATAATGTATCTAGCTACAAATCTCATTGTTTTTATACTACTTTAAGTTTATTGATCTTTAATACCTACTGGTATTAATGTTAATGTTTTTAATGAAATTTGAGGTTTCTGGCCATTATGTTATTGAAATTGGTTTTCTGCCTTTTAATTTTGCTTTTATTTTGAAGGGACTCCGATCACATCTCTGCTGTGGGCTTGATATTGACCGTTGAGGTCCTATTAAACTTTCTTCAGTCTTTATTCTCTCTCTTCTTCAAATTGAATACTTTTTGTTGATTTCTCCTAAATTCATTGATTCTTTCTTCTTCCATTGCAAATCTACTGTTTAATTCTTTAGTAATTTTTTAATTTATTACTATATTTTTTACTGTTAGAGTTTTTATTTGGTTCTCCTTTATATTTTCTATTTCTTAAGATTCTCTATTTTTGGCTCACTGTTGTCATATTTTTCTTTCATTATTTAAACATAATTTCTTTTCATTCATTGAATATGCTTATAATAACTACTTTGCAGTTTTTAATCTGCTAAATTGCTAAATTCAACATCTAGTGACACTCAGCGATAATGGCCTGCTTTCCCTCCTGCATGTGGGTCACAGTTTTCTATTTATTGTTACATCTCCTAAATTTTTGATAAAAACTAGAAATTTTAGATATTAATAATATATTGCAGTAATATAGATTCTGATATTTTCCCCTCCTTTAGGGTTTTTGTTTGTTTAGTAACTTTTTAATAAAATCTATCTTGTAGTATGTAGCTGACAACGTTTTTGCTCACTTACAAAATATATTTTTTTCTTGCTTTTATTTTTGTTTTTGAGTATGGCTTCTTAGGGGTTGTCCTGTGTCTGCATACCCTAGCAGCCAGCCAGTGATTTTTCAGAAGTTGTGTTTACATACCATTAGCCAGCAGGGGCTTCTACCAAATGCTGATGAATCTGTGTGTGGTTTCAAGAGTTTATTTAAAGTTCAGGCAGTTGTAAGGTCTGTCCAGGCTTTTCTTTTTCATAAGGCCCTCTCTGGTATCCTCTGCCTGTATATACTAACTCTAGGTCTGCTAGAGATGTATGGAGAAATTATCAAGTACCTCTATGAGTATATCATTTCTTGTATTTTCCTATTAAGTTTATGGCCAGTCTTCTAGTCTAATACTTATCCCTAATAGGACAGTGACCTCAGATTATTATAAAAGTTAACTTTCCCTGTTTGCTCATCACTGAAATTGCTACATATCATTCATTGGGTATCAGGTTTTTATTATGCCTTTAACTCCAAATCACGTCATCCCTTTCTGGGAAAGAAATTGTTGTTTTTTCATAGTTTGTCCCACTTGTTAGCACAGTAGTGCTAACTGATCTGAGAGGATGGGGGTACATTGATGGCATGATCCCCAGAAAAATACGCTACAGATTCCCACTGTTCTTATCCAAACAGTGGATAAGTCATTTTTTTTTATGAATAAATGCTTCTTAGTTCATTGTAAGCCTTCGGTCAATTTCTAACTGTTTTGGTAATATTGTCCAGTTTTTAAGTTTCTTTTAGAGATAGAATTTGGCAGATTCATCTTTTAGTAATGCTGGAAGTATTACCCTCTCTCTATTGCTTTTGTATCCTTAGAAACTATTTTCTTTTTTTTTTTTTTTTTTGGAGCTTAATCTGATTTTATTTTTTGAATTAATATAGAGCAAAACGTGTTAATGACAATGGGCAACCTTGCCTGGTTCCTGATCTGAGTGGAAATGATTTCAATTTAACTCCATTCAATATAATATTGGCTGGGTTTGCTGTAGATGGCCTCTATCAGTTTAAGAAATGTCCCTTCTATACCAATTTTCCTAAGTGTTCTGATCTTGAATGGATGTTGGATATTATCAAAAGCTTTTTCTGCATCAATTGAGAAAATCATATGGTCTTTGCTTTTTAATTTGTTTATGTGATGAATTATATTTATAGATTTATGTATATTGAACCAGCCTTGAGACCCTGGGATAAAACCCACTTGGTCATGGTGTATAATTTATTTGATGTGTTGCTTGATTCTGTTTGTTAGGATCTTGTAGAATATTTTCACATCAATATTCATTAGTGATATTGGTCTATAATTTTCTTTTCTTCTTGGGTCTTTTCCTGGTTTGGGGATCAAGGTGATGTTTGCTTCATAGAATGTGTTGGATAGTATCCTGTCTTTTTCTGTATTTTGGAAAAGGTTGAGTAATATAGGTACTATTTCCTCTTTAAAGGTTTGGTAGAATTCTGATGTGAAGCCATCTGGTCCTGGGCTTTTCTTTTCTTTTTCTTTTTGCAGGTTTTGGCTGGGGCCGGGTTTGAACCCACCACCTCCAGTATATGGGGCCAGTGCCCTACTCCTTTGAGCCACAGGTGCTGCCTCTGGGATTTTCTTTTTAGGGAGGTTTTGTATAGTTTATGCTATTTCAGAATTTGATATAGGCCTGTTCAATATTTCCACTTGATTCTGGCTAAGTCTTGGAAGGTGTTGTGCTTCCAAGTATTATTCAGTTTCCTTCAGATTTTCATATTTCTGAGAATAAAGTTTCTTGTAATATTCATTAAGAATTTTTGTAATTTCTGAGGAGTCTATTGTTATTTCATCATTACCATTTCTGGTTGATAAAATTAGAGATTTTACTCTTTTTTTCCTGGTTAGGTTAGCCAAAGGTTTATCTATTTTATTGACCTTTTCAAAAAACCAACTTCTTGATTTATCAATCTGTTGTATAATCCTTTTATTTTCAATTCAATTCTGGTCTAATTTTGGTTATTTCCTTCCTTCTGTTGGGTTTGGGATTGGACTGTTCTTCCTTTTCCAGTTGCTTGAGATGTCCCATTAAGTTCTTAACTTCCTCTCTTTTTGTTCTCTTGAGGAAGGCTTGTAGTGCTATAAATTTTTCTCTTAGGACGGCCTTTTGTGGTATCCCAGAGATTCTGATAATTTGTGTCTTCATTATCATTTTGTTCCAAAAATTTGGTAATTTCCTTCTTAATTTGTCTATGACCCAGCTATCATTCAGCATATGGTTATTTAGCTTCCATGTAAATAACTTTTTTATGAGTATGTAGATGCTTGTTGTTACTTAGTTCAACTTTTATTCCATGATGTTCTGAGAAGATGCAAGGAATAACTTCTATTAATTTTTCTTAATTTCTTTTAAATTTGCTGAGGTTAGACTTGTGACCTAAGATGTGATCAATTTTGGAGTATGTTCCATGGGCTGATGAGAAGAATGTGTATTCAATTTTGTTAGGATGAAATGTTCTGTAGATGTCTGTTAAATCCAAATGTTAATTTCTTTGCTTAGCTTCTTATTGGAGGATCTATCCAACACTGCCAAAGGAGTGTTAAAATCTCTGACTATTATGGAGCTGGAGGAAATCAAGTTCTCATGTCTGTTAGAGTGTCTCTTATAAACTGAGGCACATTCTGGTTGGGGCATAAATGTTAATAATTGAAATCTCATCATATTCAGTGTTACCCTTAACAAATATGAAGTGACCATCCTTATCCTTACTTACTTTTGTTGGTTTAAAGCCTATTGTATCTGCGAATAAAATTGCAACCCCTGCTTTTTTCTGCTTTCCATTTGCCTGAAATACAGATGATCATCCCGTTCACATTCATTGAGAATATTGATAAGCCTGGTAGAATTTTGGGTATCACGTTTCCAGTGGAAATTTTTAATCCTTTTGCCACTGTGGAAGTTGGAATTTGATCAAAAGTTTCTAAGTGAGTTTACTTTTGTGGTGGAGGATTGTGCTGGTCATTATGGAGGATAGGTCTAAGAATATCCTGGAGAACTGGTTTAGTTATGACAAATTTCTTCAACATGTGAATGTCATTAAAGCATTTAATTTGTCTATCATAAATGAAGCTCAGTTTAGCTGGATACAGGATCCTGGACTGAAAGTTATTTTGTTTTAGGAGATTAAAAGTCAATGACTACCTTCTTCTAGCTTGAAAGGTTTCAGCAGAGAGATCTGCAGTCATTTTAATAGTCTTTCCCTTGTAGATTATGGTTTTCTTATATCTGGGTGCTTTCAGAATTTTCTCCTTCATATTAACTTTAGTGAAGTTAATTATGATGTGTTAGGGGAGTTGTCTGGTTGAGTCATGCTGGGGTTCTGAAACTGTCTGCTATCTGAATTTCAGTATCTCTTGGCATGTCTGGAGTGTTCTCCTTCATAATCTCATGAAGAAGGGCTTCTGTGCTTTGCAAAGCAACTTCGTCACCTTAGGGAATTCCTATAAGGCAAATATTAGTTTTCTTCAAATTATACCAAAACTCTCTGAGAGAATGACATGTTTTTGCTCTCTATTTCTCTTTATCTTTGAACACTTGGGAGAGTTCAAAGCTTTGTCTTCAATGTCAGAAATCCTTTCTTCTGCTTGCTCCATTCTGTTAGTGAGGGATTCTACTGTATTTCTCAGATCTTTGAGGGTTGCAAATTCTTGTCTCTGTATGTCAAAATCTTTGGTTATTTTATCTTTGAATTCATTGAATTCCTGAGATAACTTTTGAATTGCTCCTTGAGTTTCTAATTCCAACTTTACCTCCATTCTATTAATCTTATTTGCAATCCAAGTTCTGAATTCAACTTTTGACGTCTTAGCCATTTGTCTATGAATAGGATCTTTGGTTGTGTCTGCCATATAGTTCTTTGGGGGAGTTCATCTACTTTGGTTATTCATATTACTGGAGTTTTTCCACTGGTTCTACATGATTATTTTATACTGTTTGGCTAGATGAGCAAATAAGGTAAAGTTGGGTTGGTGGGCTCCTAAAGCACTCATTAACCAGCCCTTTACCCAAGAACTGGGCCTGGTGTCTGTACCTTTTCTGCTAGAACTTTGCAATGGACCTGTACAGTGCTATGGCCTGAGACACTAGGGACTTACTTGGTGTGGTGGGGCTAAGTGGCTCTGTCTTGTTTTCAGCTGGTCTCTGTCCTCCCATAGTGAATTAGTTATTTTAGGTTGAAATCTCAGCTGTGGAGAAATACTAGCAATTATGCCATCCCACTCCCTTGAGAACAACTGGAAAAGGAAAATCAAATCTTCCCACAACCAACACCCAGGGTACCACGTTGGATAGTCTTTGGGTAATTGGTCCAGTCTGAGAGATCCAAATCAATTGTCCCAGTCAGCACCTGGTCTCAAGTGAGGGAGTTCAAAAAGTCTCTTGCAAATATATGGCAGGGGTTTGCTGGCAGCTCGAGTATGACTCATTCTGGTTCTCCGTGGAGTCAGAGGGACCTCCCTGGAAAAAGAATTAGTCTGGGAATTTTGATGCCTCCTTCCCCATCTTGTACCTCTGTCACACCCAATCACTGGTAACCCCTCAGGGCTATGACCTAGTTCCCTCAATGAGCAGATGCTTCCGGGGTTTGAGCCTGCCTGAGTCACAGAGAGATCTTGTTTCCTTGGCCAGGCCTCCACACTCTGCCACCATCTGGTAGGAGAAGCTGAGGCCCAACAACATTGGTTTTTTAATGGAAGCTGGAGCGGTTCATTCAGTTCTAGCCCCGCCCCTGATTGATGTTGCTGACACTTATATTTGTGCAGAATTTGTGATTCTGTCCTGGCTATATTCCTCTGTGGACTAGGCACTGTTTGAGTTCACAAGTTCACAGAAACTGCAACTCAGCCCTGGTCTGTGCTGCTGCCCAGAGCTATTGTTTTTGTTTCCCCTGCAGTCTGTGTTTGGGCAGGTGTGGTTAGAGCTCACGCTGGGCTCAGAGTTCCAGCCTTGGCCAGCCTGCCTTTGTCTCAGCTATGATCCCCTGAGGGCCAGGTGTTTCTTAGGCTCACTAAAGTAGTCCTCTGGCTCAGCTCCACCCTGGGAGTATGCAGTCTGTGTGCATACATCTTCAGTTCTCTAGGCCGATGCCACCTCAGGCATACCCTTTGCTCACGGGGCCTGTGTTACCATTCCAGATCTATTTCACCAGTGTCTGCCACTGGAGAAGGTGCATGACTTTCTCTGGTTGCCCAGAGAGACAGGGAGTATCCTTCCAAAATATCCCCAGGAGTGCGAGCCCTATTGTTCCCGCTGCTGCCACTACTGCTCTATGCCATGGGGCACCGCCTCTCCTTTTCCCATATAGTTCCTCCAGTTGCCATTTTCTCCTTAACCCCGTGCTGCAGAATCAGCACAGACCTGCAACAGCTCATGTCCTGTCTACACCTCTTGATAAAATGCCCAAGAATCTGGACTCCATTGGGGACAGACTTCCAGACCTCAGGGTGAGAGTGGAGAGGAGTGCTGGGAATTGCAGGTAAAGAATATATACAGTTTTATGCCTGGTAGTAGAGTGCCATGGTACCCTAGTAGAGGAAGGAGGTCCAGTTTTTAGAGGGTCTCTCCCATGGGATAGAATGGGAGGACGTTTGAACTCTGTTCCTTGTTTGTAGAAAGTATACTGACAGCTGTTCTCATGGGGGAGGGGACCCCTGTCGTCTTGTTGATGAATTTTATACCTTTTGTTGTATCCTTAGGGTCGCAGCTCACCTCAGCAGGGTTGATGTGCATTCTTCAACCTTCTCACTTGGCTCAGCTTTAAACCATCAGCTTACTTGCTAAACTTCTGTCCTTTAACTCTCCTTCTGGACAAAAGCTGGCTCCAAGTTGGCCATCTTGCCTCCACCCCCTAGAAACTATTTTCTTATTTGTTGCACAAACAGTTCTTAATCTATGATAACTGACTGCTATTTAATACATAATTTGCCTTAAAGGTTAATTCCGGGCAATTTCATTGGGTTGAAAGTTTGCCTTTGGAGAAAAAACAGCAATTGAACTTCTCTTAACGTCAGTAAATCAATTCACTAGATTAACTGGTGTAATCGTATAATTTAATTATTAAATATTATATAAACCAGTGAAGACTAAGTATGAAAAGAGAGCTGTTTCTATGAAAATAAAATTGCATGTTTTGAAAAGACTCGGTAAGTATGAGTTGCTAAAAATTGCTGTTGAATTAGATGTGGGTGAGAACTATAAATGATTGTGGAAAAATAGAATAATATGGGAGGATTTTATATCCAGATTACTTCAACAAATGTCCTTAAATTTTCATTTTGTTTTGAAGAAATGGAAGCTTTAAATTATAGGTGATGAATTTATGAAAGTGTCTTTTGAAGAAAAATGATGAAGAATTTTTATCAATATTCAGAGAGTATACCTTGTCCCTATGTAAAATGTTTGTAGAAAAAAGGCATATTTATGTTTAAGTTTCAAAAAACTATTTAGGGTATTATGTACTACTTTTATTTATGTTTTATGATTCTCTGCTGTGACCAAGTTTTTGGTTAACCAAATTATTATCTTTCTTAATTAGAAAAGTGGTTTCTTTACTCTCCCATTACTCCAGGGACCCAGGGAGCTCTTGGTTAGGTTGACTGCCTGCCTGGGATGTTCTCCTTGACTGTGTAGTTGGCCTCTTGAGTTAGCCTCTTGAGCTGAGGCTCAAGCCTCATCTTTCTGTTTTTCCATTCCATAGCTGTGGGAAAAAAGTACAGATTGGGGTTAGGACCATGGGTTTGGAACCATTTGCCATGCCAGAGAATCCTTAGAAAAAAAGTAATGAGCTTCAAGTTTTTGGCTGTTTGGCAACTCTTGGTGCTTCCTTTTTGACAATGCTGTGAGAGGAGACTGAGGATGCTCTTGGGTGGGAACTATGGCCACCTTGGGAAGGCCCAGGGGTGAGCAGCTTTATGCCTGGGGGAGAAATAGTACCACTCCTTTAAATTTTTCTTTTGGGTGAAGATTAGTTAGTGGTTGAAAATTAAGAGACAAACCAACCAAGGGCTTGTCCAGGGCTCAAAAGGAACCCTTTGAGTGACATGGGGACTTATGATCTAGCTCAACTCTCCATGGCAGTGTTTTCAGACAGGAGTTCAAGACTCTTATTCTCAGCACTTTTATTAGGATTTTTCTTCCTAGTTGAATGCTGCTAGAGGGAGACTGACCACATTGTCTTCCTAAGGTCATTTTTTTCTTTTTGCATTCAAAACTTCACTGGTTTCCTCCCTATAGAAAAAAGGCTGAGAATTAAGATCTGGATTCAGACTACACAAGCAAATAAAAAGTACCAAATTTATTTCAGCTAAGCCTTAGCTGAAGGTTCATGCACATGACAGTGTGCACTTACTTAGAGCAGTAGTTCTCAACCTTTTAATGCCACGACCCTTCAATACACTTCTTCATGTTGTGGTGACCCCCAACCATAAAATTATTTTCATTGCTACTTCATAACTGTAATTTTGCTACTGTTATGAATTGTAATGTAAATATCTGGTATGCAGAAGACCCCCAAAGGGATAGCAACCCACAGGTTGAGAACCGCTGACTTAGAGTGTTTTCTCTTTTTCTCCTGAGCTCCTATGGTGACCCCTAAGTGGCTGGCCAATGAATTACATATTTGGATTTTACTACCATCAAGACAGATATAAGTACTCTGTCCCTAACTGTAGGCATCAGAATTTATTCCTCTCAAATCCTAATTCCTCAGCTAATCTGAAAATACATTCATACTAGGGTACTATACTCTAAAACAAATTTTTTTTTAAGTAGATAAATCTTTTGAAGATGGAAAAGGGTAACATGAATACAGGGTTTTAGGCCCTGATGCTGACTGATAGGGGAGAAAATTTTAGGTCAGCAAGACTTCTAGTGCTATTCAAGCTGTCCTACACAGGAGGCTGCTCAGCTTGTCTATTCTCTAAGCTAATGCAGAGTTAGTTGCAGTGGTGCTGTAAAAGGAAGACACAGAGAAAGCATGTGAGACTACAGTGATTTCAAATATCTGATTATCTTGAAAATGGTTTGGGAGAACACAGGAAACTTTTAAGTGTTGTTCTAAAGTACTGTTCATATTGATATCTTTATATACATATCCATTTAAAAAATTGCAGCATGAGGCTGGGCAGGTTGGCTCATACCTGTAATCCCAGAATTATGGGAGGCTGAAGCAGGAGGATTGCTTGAGACTGGGAGTTCAGGACCAGCCTGAGCAAGATATCATGATCCCATCTCTACTAAAAATAAAAAAATTTGGCAGGAATGGTGGCATTTACCTGTAGTCTAGGTGGGAAGATCCCTAGAGCCCAAGAGTTCGAGGTTACAGTGAACTATGCTGAGGCTACTGTCCTCTATTCTAGGTGATAGAGACCTGGCATCTAAAAAATAAATAAATGAATGAATGCAGCATGGAAAAGGCAAAACTTTAGCATCCTTTCCTTTATATAAAGGCTCATGGCTTAGGTGAAATAAACTTGTGACTTTTTATTTGCTTGTGTGGTCTGAATCTACATCTTAATTCTTAGACTTTTTTCCATAGTAAGGAAACTAATGAAGCTTTGAATGCAAAAAATGACCTTAGGAAGACAGTGTGGTCAGTCTCCCTCTAGCAGCATTCAACTAGAAAGAAAAAGCTTAATAGAGAGTGCTAAGAACAGCTCCAGTGATCCTGGAGAGTTTACAGCTTTTAGAAGAGTAGAAGTTTGGCACAAAACTTATTACAGAGCCAGGGACCAAGAGTTTCTGCTGAGAATCAGAACATACCCTTTCAGCATCCTGGGACTTCACTTGCCTCCTAACCTGTCTTGCCTCCTGCACCTCTCTGTCTCCCCCAAATTCTTCCTCTGCATGCTTTTTGCATTGTTACTCAATAGGAAAGCAGAGAAAAATGCCGGGAAAAGCAAGGGAGGTGCACAGGGGTCACTTTGGAATGGGTTTCCCTCCCTCCCTTTCTGAAAATGAAAGAACTGCCTCAAAGAAAACAAGACCCTTATCCCTTCTCTTGCCCCACCCTGTCTGAAATTTGCTTCCACCCAGTCAACGTGTCACTTTATTTGTGTTCTCTTTCTGCATTGCTAGCAATAGAAATTATTTCTATTCTTTCTTGCTCTCCTTTTCTCTCTGGTTCTGTCTCTGTTTCTTCCTCTTCCTATTTCTCTTTCTAGCTTCTAGCTCTTGTCTGGTCCTGCTGAGAAAACATAATGCTGCCTTATTTGTGACTCTGCAGTCATTTCCATGGCAACCGACCCATGGCCCAGGTATGAGCCTGTGCCTTCACTGTAGGACTGTGCAAGAGAAAAGGCCTTTATTAAAGCTGAGTGCCAGCAGTTTCCCTCCTGCAGCCCTTGCCAAGAGAAGAACTTCTGCAGGAGTCAAAGGAGGGACATAGGAATCAAAAGCAGGGTTCCCAGCTTTCTCAAAATTTCTCCAGCATAAATGAAAACCCGCCAGCCTACTGCACGTACGTGCAGCGGTAGGCACACACACATACACACACCACTTCTATTTCCAGACCTATAGGCACAGAGCATTTCTTTTTTTCTTTTGAAGGGAATCTGCTTTGATGCTGTGGCCTGGAACAAAAGCTTATGTTTGAAATGAGAAGGGGGCTCAGCTGTTTAAACCTCTGATGTATAAAATGGGTGTGGGGCTAGGGAGAGCGCAGGGATAACAGCAAGGACAGGGTGGTAAAAGCTTATGAGGTAGTGATGTGAAATTTTACAGCTCCTAACTCAATGATGAATAATGAGAGATAGGGAGGAAAAAAGGATTTCAACTGGGAATTTCTCAAAACAGGAACTCCTCAAATGTTCATTATTGAGTAATGTGGCTTGCACACAATGAAATAATAGAACACAGCCAAGGAGACTGACATCTCTGCTCGGTTGTCTCTCTTCCCTATTTTCTACCCTTTTCCTGTGGGTCTCTGCTGTTTGTTTCCTTCCAGTTTTGTCTGGGTCCAGGGAATATCATTTTGGGATGATGCTAGAAACATTCTACTCAAATTCCTAAGGCCCCTCTTCCTGCCTCTTCCCTCTCTTCCACCACAGCACTTGAATGTAGATAAAGGGACAAGAGGAGGGTCTCTGTTGCATCCCTCCAGAGAAAGGTCTGCATGTTGAAAACTAATGGAACTTGCTGCATCCTGGAGCCAAGAGGGTGTTCCAGGCTTCCACTGCAACCCAGATGAGTTAATCTTTATTAAGCAGATGTATACAGGACCAGTTCGTCTCCATAACATCTCCACGGCCTTCCGCTCCCCATTTCTTTTATTGATCTGCCTGTCTAAATGAGTACTTCTAAACTCGGTGGGAGTTTTCCAATTAGATAAAAGGCAATTCATGTCACCCGCTGCCTCCGCACTGCACTAACAGCCCCAAACCAAGAGAGCATATTCAAGACTTCTTGGCAGAACAACCTGCTTTAATCAACGCGGCCCCCTTCTGAGCACCTTCATCGGCAGGACATTTCTCTTAATATGTGAAGGTTTTCTTTATTGGAGGTTGAGAAAAATGGGCTGCTTCTGCAGGAGTGGGAGTTTCGAGGTATGCTGTGTGGTTAATGGAGTAGATGCTTTGGCCCACTTCCTGGGCTGGTATTTTAGAAAAGGCAGCCTGGCAAGCATTTTTGGGTCAAACCATGACTCTAGGGTTTTTAGATCTCTGAAACTTCTGCTGGGAGCTCTATCTGGCCTTGGGCTCCTCCAGTCTGCTGGAGTTATCCTGTGCCTGGATGAGTCACTGTTCAAGTAGCATATTGTTCCAGGACCTCCACTCACTGTAAAGAGGGCCAAAGAGAGGATGGAGAGTTGGTGAGCCCTTCTATCCCCATACGAACACCATTGTCCGTTGGTGAATACAGGAGGCCCGAAGCCTGGGCACCGCCAGGCTTTGACTCACTGTAGCTGGTCCAAATCTTGTCTGAAGATCACAGTTCTATTTTGCAAGGCAGCCTTATTTCTCCTCCTTCTAAACCTTCTCTGTTCTTGTCATCCACATAGCAAGGCTGCCACATTTTCTAATTTTTAGTCATCATTTTCTTTTTACTGTAAAGGGCTGCCCCTTTACTTGGAAAACAGAAGTCTTTCTCAGCTACTATTTCTCTTCCACCTCCAGATTTTTTTCACACTGTTAGTATCGTCTTGCTTATTACTTAGATACTAATTAGAGCTCCCACCCTTTATTGAGTGCTTACCACATGCCAGGCACTGTGCTAGGTGGTTTACATGGAATTAACAAAGTCAAACCTCACAATGTTCCTGGAAGTAGGTGCTATTCCCAACCCCATGTTACAGACAAGGAACTGAGGCTCAGCACCTTCCTAAAGGGCAGATAAGCATTTGGATTCACATTTGTGTGATTCCAGAATACTTGGAGTATAGCATGCATAGTCAGAGCTGAACAATAAACACAATAATAATAAAAATATGTCGTTCACCTATAAAGTCATCAAAATAGTGCTTTGCCATTCTTCCCAGAGGGCAGATAGGTGCTACACAAATAAGATATTTGGCAGCTACTGTTAGTAGGTTGGACCTATCAAGTCAGCTATGGTGATTAGGTCCCTCGCTCATACCCACACCTGCTTTCAGTTTATTAGCTCACTGGTCTTCACAGAACCTAGATAGCAAGGAGGTAACCAGGCTCTTTGTAGTCATTGTAGTTCTGACACTGGGCTGGGCTTGGAGATGTCCAATAACCACTGTCTACCTTGGTGCATTCTGAACCCAAAGCAAAGCTGAAGTCTAAGGTAAGGAATGTGGCAGGAGGTCACTGACACTGAGGCAATGACTTTGCCATTCAACATTCATGACCTTCCTTTCCTTTCTTGCTCCTGACTCAACATTTGGACAATTCAGACGTAGCAAAGGAGGTGAAGTGTCTTCACTTTTCCCTTCTCTCCTCTTCCCTCTCCCTTACTCCAACATAATCTCACAGGATAGATACAGCTGGATTCCCACTTACCTATGTGGCTCAGGTGGACAAAGCTAGGTCTTTCTTTGACCCGTGATAATCACATTGTCAGTGCCGAGGAGAGCCAGTGTGATGATGAGGAATGAGACCACTTTTGAATATTGACTTTCTGGGTCTTGACTTCCTCACAGTGGCATCTTCTTTTTTGATAGGGATTGTCATATCATTGTTTTGGCTGAACCTGGAAAATCAGAGCCAGATATGATGAAGCTGCATTGTTCAGAAGCCTTAGGCACCTGCTGTTTAGAATATCTCCATGAAGCCACTGCAGAAAAATCTGGAAAGAGGCACTTGACTTACCTTTACATTAGAAAAGAGAAGAGCCAGGAAGTAGCATTGGAATTAGAGCCCATTCTAGCTGGAGGGGTTCACCTTTGCTCTTGGGAAGAAAAGGAAGTGTTTAAAGATTCAGCAAGGATTCCGTTCATTATCAAACCCCAGCAGGACTTTATGATAATTTTTATAATGTCTTCATTCAAAACTCTGGGTGCTATGAAGGTTAATAACTTGTGTTTATCAAAACTCAGAGAGCTTTGTAGACATTATCTAATTCAGTGGCACCACAGGATAAGGAAACAGGAAAGGGGGGAAGGATGAACAGACAAAATGATTCCAATTTAGGAGAACTGATAATATTAATAGCTCCAACAGGGAGTTTAAGTGAGTTTTAGAAAATGACAAGACAAGTTGTAAGCCATCCAGGAAGAGATTTCTTCAGCCCCTAGCAATGGCTGCCTCAGACAACCATCTTGCCCCACCACCAGGAGCTTGGAGGGTATGGATCTCTCCTGCACCATTTCCTCATCTGTAAAGAGGCACAATAGGTCTTACATCTTAGCATTGTTGTGTTAAGGTTAAAGGACTAAAGGTACTGAATGGTCCTGGGCAATCGCCAATGCTCATTGAACGTTACCTCTCCATGTCCTTCCCAGGAAGCCTTAGATTATTTTCCTGGTTGACAGGAGGAGAAAACTGAATATCTCGCACTTTGCTGAGTATGAGGAAAAAGTGGAAGGATTCATGGGACTGTTTGGAAACAAGGAAAAACCTATCATTTCTCCTCTCTGGAAACTCTGACACCTAAGGAGTGCAGCCTCGTGTCGTGAGAAGATAGACCTTCTCTCCCTAATATCTTGAGCAAAAGGAGCACATATCCCTGAACAGAAAGGGAGATAGTGATCCGAAGCAATTTTATAGTTAATTGGGGGTGGAAAAAAAAGCATCTTTGGCTTTCTGGGATTGAGTCATTTGTGGAAGTTTACATTTCTCAGCTCATTACACTTATCTTCCATTTTGCGCTCACCAGAAAAAGAAGTTTCTGAGAAGGCACTTGACCTGTGTCTGGTCTGGAGCATTCCAGAATGGCAGGAGTTGTTTAGTTTCCAGGTGGGACATGGCTTCAAAGATTTTTCTCCCATGACCCACAAATAAGGATGAGGGTACCAGCAACTGTCTGTAGTAGCTATGATCTTTTGGGGTCTTAAGGTCTTATGGAGAAGAGAAAAGGAAGAACTCAGGTAACCACAAGTTGTTAGGGGCTTCATGATGTCCCTGTGCCTTAGCAGGAGTGGGGGGCTTCCAGCCAGACTCTCCCCACTGGGTAAGAAAGTGAAGCAGTCTTCTCTTGCTGGTTTCTCTGTCAGTTCCACACTATTTTTAGCTCCTGTCCATCCATGCATATCAGGTGGGATTACTGTGGGGTGGCAGAAGCTTTTGACTGGCAGGCAGAGGTCTGGAGTTTCTTTTGTTTCCTCTTACCTGAGCGCCTCTGGCTTTGGCACACTCTAGCCTAGTCATCCTGCCGTCAGTGGTATTGCTTGAAATCACTTTCTGTTGTTCTGCATCTTGGAGCAAATAAATTTTGGACTTACATGATTGGCATATGTCAGTCAGTGAAAAGATCAAGGCACCTCATGCCAAGGCAAAAGAGATGGCAGAGCATTGCCTGGTGATGATGAAAGAGTGACGAGGAAACGAGGATGGCATGTAGCTTACACCAATGTCACCTAAAGGGAGTGCAGAATAGCTCTCCTTGTTTGAATGAGAGTCCCCTCAGCAGCAAGATCACTTTACTAATATACATTCCAAACGTGGTGAAGATGCAAAAGAAGGTCAAAGTTTTCTTTTGTTGATAGGTAGGCCCTTCCCCTTCACCATAGATTAGAATTATGGTAAACTTATTCCAGGTTTAGAAGATGAGGGAGAGGAAGCAAATATACTCATTGAAATGTACTCTGCATTCCCTAGCCTCATCTTGAAGCCACACAGATTGCTCTAGCATCTCAGGATGAATTTCTTTCCAGGGTATTACCTAGAGAGTGATACAAACTGCCTTCTTGTCTCTGAGTTGAGGCCGGGGAGCCAGGCAGAAAGATGTCCTGAGACACTTACCTCTGAATGTATCAACTCCAATAGTTTTAAATCTCAGCCATGAATGTTTCAGAAGTGTACTAGTCTCTGCACCAGATGTATGTTTTCAGTGATTTAAAGACCTACTCCATAACCTAGCATTTCTATTCCTGTTAGATGTATAATTGTCTATTTACAGGCGGGCTTTGTTTTTCATTGTTTTCCCAGGCTTTAATTGGAGAATGTTTCATGGACTAGCATGAAGGACAGGTGCTCAGGACTCCTGCAGCCATCAGGAGGAAAATCCAGGTCACCACCCAATAGAGAGGTGTCCGCCAGGGCTTGGAGTAGAGGGAAGACCACTGAAAAGTAGAGCTTGGCTCCTAGTTAAATGGGCACCAAGTTAAACCAAATTTAGTAGAATGAATTGTGGAACCATTAAAATGGAGGCAGAAAAACCAAATATACCAGTTCTTCAAGGGCTTTGACAATGCTGCCGGTAAATGGGTGTGGCTCAGGTCGGTTCTGAGGTCTCAGATCGACATCCTGTCTGGCTATGGAGAATTAACTCAAGTCCTATTCTGTCTGTGGCTTGCTAGACCCTGGGTTGAAATGTGGGGACATGTTTGCCCTTTCTAGCTAGTTGGGTTCTCCCTTGCTGAGAGGCCACTGACTTGTCCTGAGAGAGAGATTTTTGAAGCCAGACACATATCAAAGAGTCCTTTCTTCCCCACTAGTTCAAATCTACCCTGGGCTGCTTCCCAAGGACTTGAATACCTTTTTTCCTGAAAAGTTACCACATTAACTCATTCACTATTTATCAAATTCTTTTTAAAATCCATGCATTAGGCTCAGCACCCATAGCTCAGTGGTTAGGGTGCCAGCCATATATACCGGGGCTGGAGGGTTTGAACCTGGTCCGGGGCTCCTAAACAACGACAACAACAACAACAACAAAAATAGCCAGGTGTTGTGGTGGGTGTCTATAGTCCTAGCACCTTGGGAGGCTGAGGCAAGAGAATCACTTAAGCCCAAGAATTTGAAGTTTCTGTAGCCTGTGATGCCCCATCACTCTACTGAGGGGGACATAGTGAGATTCTATCTCTAAAATCAAATCAAATCAAATCCATGCATTAGACAAAATGCTGGGAATAGAGTGATGAACACAAATGGTCCTGCTCCATGGATTTGGTGCCAGGTGGGGGAGACGGGCATTCAGTGCTTCCCATCTGAGAGTGGTAATTGCTAGGATTGCTGTTTGCACATGTGAAAGGAAGAATGTAACTCTGACTCTGTGCGTGTGTGTGTGCCTGTGCATGTGAGTGTGTATATGTTTTCCAGGGAAGATTTTCATGGACAGGTAATGAATGAGTCTTGAAGGGCAAGCCAGAGTTAAAAGGCAATGGGAAGCTGGAGGTAGGGATGGAAGGAAGAATATAAGCCAATAATTTTCAACAGGTGTGCTGTGAGAGACTCTTTGGCTTCCTGTGAAAAATTTTCAAAGATCATTAATTTATTTTCAAAAGAGGTTCAAACCATAGCAAGTATATTCCTTCTTTTTCTCTTTTCTTGGTCAACAGAATTTAAGTGTGTCACAGAAGTTTAGGTTCAAGTGTGCTGTGAGATAAAAAGATTGAAAAACACTGGTTTAAGGAAAAGAATAGAGCCCACAGGTGTGAGAAAATGTGAGCACATTGTCCAAGTGAGTCAAGTCTGGAGGCTTCTGAGATACCCTATGCATTTTTGAAGGTGATGAAGAGAACAGCAGGAGCTTGTACTGCCTCACTGTTCTCCTGAGTAATGGCATATGAAGAGGGTTTTTTTGGCCTACTCCAAGGAGAGAATTTTGTCTACAAAAGACTAGCCAGATTTAGCAAATAAAATTCAGGATACCCAGTATATTTGGATTTCAGATAATAAATACTTTTTTAGTCTAAGTATATCCTACACAACATTTGGGCTGTACTTATACTAGATAATTATTTATTTGAAATTCAAATTTAGCTGAGCAGCCTACATTTTGCCTGGCAACTTTGCCTACAGGCATCTCAGGACTAAAGAGGCTGGGGATGGGGCACAGTAGCTTGGATGTCTGAGTGGTGGGCCACTTGGCAAGAGGGTACATGGAGGTCTTCTGGGTTTTCACTTCTCATCTTGAGGAAAATTTTGCAATTTTTACCTTTATAGCACAGAGGGGACCAATATCTATTACATAATTTATATGGCTAATTCATTCATACATTCACTGTTAATTCAGTCAACAGATATTCGATACGTTTTCAGGCTCTGTGCCAGACAGAATAGATACACTTGTGTTTCGTTCTTGAGATATTGTCAAATACTTCTGACAAATCTGTTACATTTTTGACAGTTGCCATATTTTCTCTGCCTGAACCAAGGAAATACTTGCTTCCTCTCTCTTTATCCTCCCCCACCCTGACTGACCCTAAATGGAGTCTCTTGCCCTGCTACTGCCTGCAGTCCTCTTCTGACTGGCTTAGATGTGCTGATCTCAAGGCTTAGTCGAATGTCATGGTGGGTTTCTTAGAACATGATTGCAGAGTTCTTTCTGCAGAGTCTGATTCAACAGGGTGCGGGTTGAGAATGTGCTTTTTTAACATGCTCCCAGGCAAGGCCAATGATGAGAATATGATGAGAATCATTGCCTTAGATCAGGGGTCCTCAAACTTTTTAAACAGGGGGCCAGTTCACTGTCCCTCAGACTGTTGGAGGGCCGGACTGCTGGCCCCAGGATGAGTTGGCTACTAAGCAGTATAGGCAGCGGTGGCAAAAACACCTGGCAGGTTGGATAAATGTCCTAGGCGGGCTGCATGTAGCCTGCGGGCCTCAGTTTGAGGACATCTGCCTTAGATGATGAGCTCCTTCAAGGTACCTTCATCTCCTGCCTGTCAACTTCACGTTCATCACTTTGGATTCCCTAGCACTGAGGGTAGAACAGGATAATCTGCTAAACAGCAGTCACTGGGCTGTTTCAGGAGTAGGATTTCCTGGTTAACCAATGAAAGTATTAGGAGGTGAGACCTTTTGGGGAAGGAGATTGAAAACATTTTAAAAACAAACATAAAAATTATATATATAAGTTTATTGTGGAAAATTTAGAAAAATTTCAAGAGAGTTAGATTAAGAAAAGAAAGAATATTCATGACTCCACTGATACAGTTTCTCCAAATATTTTATGTGTGTATGTATATTTATATATTTCATTCATTTATTCAACCATTTATTGAGTGCCTTCTTTGTGCTAGGCACTGTTCTAGGAACAGGAATTCTAGTAATGGGAGAAAATACTCCAAACATTTCTAATCTTACAGAGCTTATAGTCTATTGGGAGATACAGACCATAAGGAAGAATATAAGTAAAATTTATAATATTTTAGATAGTAAAGAGTACTAAGCATAAAAACATTAGATCAAAAGATAAAACATTGAATCAAAAGAAGCGGGGTAGATATGCTGAGGCAGGAGAGAGTTTGGAGGTAAATCATTGCTGAGAAGGTTTTTAAGGACAAGATGTGAAGGAAGGGAGAGGGTCAGGAGTCTGGTAAGAGAGCAGCCCGGGGGGGGAAGCAAGACGGGGGTGGACTATGCTGGAACGTTTGAGGAATAGCAGAGGGCAGTGTGGCTGGAGTAGGAATGACTGAAGCAGCAGGACAGTGGGTGGGGGGAAGTCAGAAAGACCACACAGGGCCCAGCGGGTCATTTCTCTGTGCAAGATGGGGACCATTGAGGGGTTTTGTACAGAGGAGTGATTTTGTTCGATTACTCTAACAGGATCACTCTGGCAGCTGTGTTGAGCACACACCTTATGGGGATAGAGTTTAAATTGGGGAGACTAGTTAGGAGGCTATTACAGTATTCTGGGCATGCTACAACAGAGGCTTGGACTAGGGATGGCAGTGGTGGGCATGGAAAGTAGTCCAATTATGGATTATATATATATATGTATTTTATTGAATGGTAACTATGTACATTAATGCACTTCTGGGGTACAGTGTGGGGTTTTCACATGCAATCCAAAATACTTCCATCAAACTGATCAACACAGCCTTCATGTCATTTTCTCAGTTATTGTTTTAAAACGTTCT
>CAUYQV010088526.1:0-11967 GCA_963574575.1 Galagoides demidoff
TGTAACAGAACCAGAAAGTACGTCAGTTTATAAAATCAAAGAGACACTTAAGACAAAAACCGTTGTTAATGAGGCAGGTGACCTTGAAGGAAATCTTGTAAAAGCCTCCGCCTCCCTAGAGAACCCTAGAAGCAGAAGCAATGGCTTCCAATGTTTCTTCTCTCCTGAAAAAAATAAATGCAGCGTGCAGTAACCTTTTAATCAAAACTCAGCGATGTGGATGGAGACTGACCGCTGGTTGGTGGCTGTTTAACAGCTGGTACAGGCGTCCTGCCGATGCCACTCTTCGGCTGCTTTACCCTGAACATGTTATTTTTTCACTGTATTCATGCATGGGAGATTTTTCACGTTAAGTACTTGACATGTGGATGAGAGTAAGGAAATGATTACTGGCTCGGCGCCTGTGGCTCAATCGGCTAAGGCGCCAGCCACATACACCTAAGGTGGCGGGTTCGAATCCCCAGCCCGGGCCCACCAAACAACAATGATGGCTGCAACCAAAAAAATGGCCGGGCATTGTGGCAGGCGCCTGTGGTCCCAGCTACTTGGGAGGCGGAGGCAGGAGCTGTGATGCCATGGCACTCTACCCAGGGGGATAGCTTGAGGCTCCGTCTCAAAAAAAAAAAAAAAGAAAGAAAAAAGAATGTAAAAGAGCGAAGAAAGTCTAAGGGACGTGTGGGGCATCTTCAAGGAGATCAATATACATATTCTGCGAGTACCAGAAAAGAGAGAAAAAGGGAAGAAAGTTTATTTGAAGAAATAATACCCCAAAACTTTCCAAATTTCGGAAAGAATGGGCATCTAGGTTCATAACAAAGAAGTTCACACTGAGACACATTATAATCAACTTGTAAAAAGTCAGAAAAAGCTGGCCATGCTTACAGTTCCAAATTTCACTCACTTTTTCTGTAGTTTCAGGGTAGTATTCTAGGAATGAAACTATATTGGGTGTGGTGAAGATCCATGAGTCCTAAGAATTGTGTAACAATGTTATGAGTTGAATTATTAAAGAAATTATTGCTGAAAATTTATAATGGAACATAATCCGAGTTGTCTGTCTCAAAAAAAAAAAATTCTGACGGAGGGAGGGGGGGAAATTGGTGGAGGAAGGGGGATTGCAGGGATCACTTCTGAGGTTTATCTTACAAGGGTACAAGTGAATCTTTCTAAGAGTAGAATGTGAAAGTTTTAAAACAATAACTAAGAAAATGACATGAAGGCTATGTTAACCAGTTTGATGGAAGTGTTTCGGATTGTGTGAGAAAACCCCACACTGTACCCCAGAAGTGCATTAATGTACATAGTTACCATTCAATTAAAAAAAAAATTCTGAGAGGAAAAAAATGCCAACCAAATATACTGTCCTTCAAAATCTTTTCTCCTTTCTTTTACTCCTCTCATCCAGCAAAACTGTCCTTCAAAAATGTAGGAGAAATAAAGACTTTCTCAGCTAAGCAAAAGCTAGGGAGTTCATCACCTCCAGACCTGCCTTGTAAGAAAGGGTAAAGGGAATCATCCTTCCTATAGAAATGAAAGGATGGTAGACAACAATATGTAAGCACACAAGTATAAAAATATCAATCTCGCTGGCAAAGGCGAACATAAATGCAGCATACTGTAATAGTCTAACAACACTATGCAAATCACTTTTAATTTCGGTACAGAAGTTAAAGACAAAGTATAAAATAAATATAACTAAGAATTTAATTGATATACAACATTTAAAAAGATATAATTTTGACCACAGTAATACAAAATGGGGGTAGTAAAAGAGTAGAACTTTGATCTGCATGGAAATTAAGTTGATAGCAGCTTAGAATAGATTATTATAAGATTTTTATTTTTTTGGTCAGGCGCAGTGGCTCACACCTGTAATCCTAGCACTCTGGGAAGCCAAGGTGGGTGGATCACTTGAGCCCAAGAGTTTGAGGTTGCTATGAGCTAGCTAGGCTGATGCCACCTCACACTAGCCTGGGCTGAAAAGTGAGACCCTGTTTCAAAAAATAATATACCAATAAAAACAAATACAGTATAATAATTTTTTTTTTTTGAGACAGAGTCTCACTATGTTGCCCTTGGTACAATGTCCTTGTGTCACAGCTCATAGCAACTTCAAATTCTTGGGCTTAAGAGAGTCTCTTGCCTCAGCTTCCCAAGTAGCTGGAACAACAGGCACCTGCCACAATGCCCAGCTATTTGTTCGTTGTAGTTATCACTGTTCTTTGGCAGGCCTGGGCGGGGTTCGAACCCACCAGCCCTGGTGTACATGGCTGGGGCCCTAGGAGCTGAGCTACAGGAACGGAGCCAAAAATTCTTTACATAGTATTTACACTGTATTAAGTATTGGTAAGTAATCTAGAAATGATTTAAAGTATACACATAAACCAAAAGTGAAAGGATGAAAAACAATAATCCATACAAACGGTAACCAAAAGAGGGTAGGGATACCCATACGCATATCAGGCAAAATAGACTTTAAGTGAAAAACTGTCACAAGACATAAAAACAGACATATAATGAAAAAAGGCTCAATTTACCAGGTAAGTATAACAATTTGTAACAATTATAAATATAGGCAGTACCCAAAGCTCAGTGGGTAGGGCACAAGCCACATATACCGATGCTGACGGGTTCTAACCCGGCTCAATGGGTGACGCCACAGCACTCTACTGAGGGTGACATAATGAGACTCTGTCTCAAAGAAAAAAAAAACAATATAAATATAATTACAATTATTTAAACTGCACACTAACTTTATGACCACCCTATATATGCACCCAACATGAAAGCACCCAAATATATGAAGCAAATATTGGCAAAAATAAGAGAGGAACAGCAACACAATAATAGTTTTTTTGTGTGTGTGTGCAAATGTATTTATTAGCATAGAAAGATGTTTATGATACACTGTTACATGAATTAAGCAGGTTACAAAATGGTGAGAATACGATCAGGGTTGGTTTTTTAATTTCGGTTTTGTATTTTTTGTGTTTTTTTTTTTTTCAATTAAAAAAAAAATTTTTTTTCAGACAGAGCCTCAAGCTATCCCCCTAGGTAGAGTGATGTGGCATCACAGCTCACAGCAACCTCCAACTCCTGGGCTCAAGTGAATCTCCTGCCTCAGCCTCCGAAGTAGCTGGAACCACAGGCGCCCGCCACAACGTCTGGCTATTTTTTGGCTGCAGCTGTCATTGTTGTTTTGGTGGGTCCAGGCTGGATTTGAACCCACCACCTTAGGTGTTTGTGGCTGGTGCCTTGGCCACTTGAGCCACAGGCACTGAGCCAAAGAAAAAACTTTTTTTTTTTTTTTTGAGACGGAGCCTCAAGCTGTCCCCCTGGGTAGAGTGCCATGGCATCACAGCTCACAGTAACCTCCAACTCCTGGGCTCAAGTGAGTCTCCTGCCTCCATCTCCCAAGTAGCTGGGACCACAGGTGCCTGCCACAACTCCCAGCCATTTTTTGGTTGCAGCCATCATCATTGTTGTTTGGCGGCACGGGCTGGGGATTTGAACCCACCACCTTAGGTGTATGTGGCTGGCGCCTTAGCCTCAGCCACAGGCGCCGAGCCAAGAAAAAACTTTTAAGACATGGTCTTGCTCTGCTGCCTGGGCTAGAGTACAGTGATGTCATCATAGCTCACTGTAGCCCCAAACTCCTGGGGTAAAGCAATCCTCCCACCTCAGCCTCCCAAAGTGCTAGAAGTAGAGGTGTGAGCCATTGCACCCATCCAACTTTCTCAATAGGGTCCATGAGTTCATTTTTGTAGGAAATATGTTTTTTTCCCCCCAAATCAATCTGAACAAATATTGTCCTTACCCAGTGGTGTTTATTTCCAGGTAGTTTGGGTTGTCACCATTTTGTTTCTGAATTAACCAAGCAAATATTTTTCAAGTTTCCCTACTTTGCAAACTGGTAAATGGAAACCGAAAGTTTCCAATCATTAGTTTATGTTACTATGACTTATGTATCTTATAAGGAATCTGAAGTGCCAGATATTTAGGGGCTTTCTGGGGCACTAAGAGGGGCAGAGGGCACTATCCTGTGTCCTTGGTCTTGACCATCCCTTTGGGACCCTGGGCTTCCCATTTCCGCATGCCACTATGGCTCTGTCATTTTGTTTTGTTTCTTTGTTGGCTGGGGGGGGGGGGGGCGGGAATGCCAAGAGAAAAGGAAACTGAAACTTAAGTAGCATTTGGCCACTGGTGCAGTCTCTTTGGACACACCCCCTGATGTGCTGGCTCAAGCCTATTTAATAGGACTGAACAAGACTGAAGGCAGCCAGAGGAAGACGCAGGACTGAACAAGGCTGAAGGCAGCCAGAGGAAGACCACAGCTCTAAGCCATGGTAAGTGATCTGACAGGTGGGCGGCAGATGGGCTCTTTTCCAGTAGAATTTCCTTCCCCACCCCAGGGGTGCAGTGAGAGCCAAAAAGCTCAAAGCTTGCCCAGGTTCTAAGTATGAGAGGGCCAGCCTCCTGAAGGCAGGTCTGGGTCTTGGAAGGCAGAGGCTCTGAGGTCCCCTAGGGCAGGGTACTGAGGGGCATTTTAGCAGGTGAAGAGAGGTAATGACACTGCTGTGAGAAGCTAGTTTTTCTTCTAGAAACAGCCCCTCTGTGCCTCTTGCACCTGGGGTCCCTCTCCTGATGGGTGGAGGACAGATATGAAAGGGAGGATTATCCCTGGGTGTAGGAGCTGGCCCTGCAGCCAATGTCTTGTGTGTTGGGGCCCCTTGACTCATGCCAGTATCTCTGAGCCCCTGTGATACCTGCAGGGTTGGGACCTGAAGGTGAAGATGCTAGGGGGCCAGGAGTTCCAAGTGCCCGTGAGCAACTCTACACTGGTGTCAAATTTGAAGCAGCAGATCACCCAGAAGATCGGTATACATGCCTTCCAGCAGCGCCTAGTCATTCACCCAAGTGGCGTGGTGCTACAGGACAAGGTCCCCCTTGTCAACCAGGGCCTGGGCCCCGGCAGCACAGTCTTGCTGGTGGTGCAAAGCTGCGACAACCCCCTGAGCATCCTGGTGAGGAACGACAAGGGCCGCAGCCATCCCTACGAGATCCGGCTGACGGAGACTGTGGCCAGCCTCAAGCAGAAGGTGTGCTTACAGGAGCACGTGCAGGACGACCAGTTCTGGCTGAGCTTTGAGGGGAAGCAGATGGAAGACAAGCTCCCTCTGGGGGAGTACAGCCTCACACCCCTGTGCACAGTGTTCATGAACCTGCGCCTGCGGGGCGGGGTGGTAGAGGGGAGAGCTAGAGAGGAGAGTGGGGCCTCCCACCAGCACCTGACAAGGAGCAAATGTTGTTGATACTAGAAGTAAATGCAGATGCAAAGAGCAAGGCCTACCTCTGTCATCCCTTCTTGAGCAGCCCCATCTGTCTGACCCCCAGCCTGCATCCCTACTGTGGGGTTCGGGGAGGGCTGGGTGAGAGAACCCAAGGCAATCTGGGGTGACCACGCCTGGGTTGCCAAATTAAGAGACAAGGGTTTCATGGTTAGAGACTGTTTGGATCAAAATAGGGACATTCCCCCTCCATACTCCACACTCTGTGGGAAATTAACTACTAGAGAAAGAAAAATAGTAGCATTTGCTGGAGTAGCATTTCCTGACAGAGGAGTGGAGGGGCCCTGGGTCAGCAGACAGCTTAGGAAGGGGCACGCCAAGTATCAGAATGGACTGGCCCTCTCCCAGAGCCCCTGGAAGTGTAGAGAGGTTAAGGCCTTGGTGGGTTGCAAGGGGTACTTGTCTACCTGCCACCCCTCCAGGCCCTATCAGCCTACTTTGCCCCATCTGTATTGGTTTAGAGAGGGGGGAGACAGTCCCAACCACCCACATCACCTTGTGTCAAGATGCAGAACAAGCCTAGGGCCACCAAGCACACGTCCTTCTGGGCTCCCCTTAATGGAGAACCCATGGCCACAAATGAGCAACACCTGGATTAGGGCTCACACTGTCCAGAGAGAAGGGCTTTTCCCAGATGGGGAAGCCCTAACAGGTATAAGTTGCATTCCTTTGTACACCAGACACTTCCTTCTCTAATTACCCCTTAAACCAAGTTACCAAAATAGGAGCCACAGGCTGCCCGAGCCAGGATATGGGTACAAAGGGGGCACAGGAGGGTCTGTACCTCTTGGGCCCAGGGTGGAAGCACTAAGACCTCAGCTCTGCAGCCACACAGGACGATTTGGCTGGAGACACAGAAGCCCTCTTTTGGTCTGTGGGGGTCCGTATTGTGCCCTCCCTCCCCCATCTGCTGTGTTGAAGATACTGCCTGCAGAATCAGCGCCCAAGGGCCTAGCATGGCCTCCTAGCTCCAGACTGTGTCCTGGATGTCGCCTCAGCCTGTTTTTAGCTGCAACTTGCCAAGTGTGAGCAACGATCCTTGGCGCAGCCGGCCTCCCTAAACCTCCCCCCACCCCAGGGGCAGTGGCTTCCACTGGACTGGGTTCTTCTGCAGCCTTGTGCTTCTGGCTCAGAGACCTACAGCGGGCTGGAGTGAGGGAGCCTACTCGCGTCCCCTCGGTCTTCAGCGGCGCCAGGCTCTAACCTGGATTTCAATCTCCCTGCCCCATCAGACCCAGGAGGAACAGTACTGTCAAGGGGGGCGAGGGGCGGGGACCCGAGCTCGAGGCCATGCGGCGGCGGGCCCGGGTCAGGGTGGACCCGGACGCGGTCACAGACCTCGACTCCTGTTCAGACTACAGCGGCCGCGTTCCTCCCAGGGGAACGCGGCCCGCAGGGCCCCTCCTTCCCGCAGCGAGCCCCAGCCACCCGGTTCTGGCGCCGCCTAGAGTCCTTTGGAAGTCCGGTCACGTCACCTCTAGATTATGCATTAACCCGATCCCAGCAGCATTTCCGGGGGTGGGGGGGTGGAAAGACCTCGGTGCAGGCGGGGTGAACCGCTGCAGAAGGAGCGCCCCTGGACCGCCACACCCTCCTCCAGCCCGACCCCCCACCCGCAGCGGCCTCACCTGGCGCTGCAGCCCGGTACTTAGTTCGCTGCTGGCGTCGGTGGCAGGGTGCCCCGCGGGCCCTAATAGGAGATTTTAATAGTGGACTTCCAATAATGTACAGAACATCCAGAGAAGAATTCAATAAGGAAGCTCGGCGCCCGGAGCTCAATGGTTAGGGCGCTGGCCACATACACTGGGACTGGGGGGTTCAAACCGGCCAGGGCCTTCTAAACAACAATGACAATTACAACAACAAAAAAATAGCCGTGACAGACGCCTGTAGTCCCAACTACTTGGGAGGCTGAAGCAAGAGAATCGCTTAAGCCCGAGAGTTTGAGGAAGCTGTGGGCTGTGACGCCACAGCACTCTGCATTCTACCGAGGGCGATATAGTAACACTCTCCAGAAAAAAAAAAAAAGAATTTAATAAGGAAATAGAGGATTTGAACAACACTATACACCAAATGAACCTAATACAAATACAGAACATTCCACCCAATACACATTCTTCTCAAGTGCACAGAGAACATCACAAAATAAAACTTAACAAATTTAAGACTGAAATCATACCAAGTATATTTTCCAAACAAAATAGAATAAAACTAAAAATTAGCAGCAGAAAGAAAACTAGAAAACTCCCAAATGTGTGGAAACTAAACAACACACTGTTAACAACCCATGGGCCAAAGAAAAAAAATCAAAAGGGAAATTAGAAAATACTTTGAGGCAAAACAAATCTAAAACTCGACATATAAAAAAATTATGTGATGCAATAAAAGCAGCACTTAGAGGGAAGTGTACAGTAGTGAATGCCTATATTAAAAGAAGAATAAAGATTGGGTTGGAGGGATTAGTAGGAGAAGTAGGGGGAAGAAGTAGGTCGGGCAACCAGTACAAAGCTACATTTAAACGGAATAAGTTCAGGCATTTTATTACATAGTACGGTGACTATAGCTAGAAAAGATCTTGAAAGTTATCACCACAAAAAAAGATGATAAAAGTGTGAGGTGATGGCCACGCAAACTACCCTGATTTGATATCGCATTATACATATGTTTATGTACATATGTTGAAACATCACACTGTACCCCAGAAACATGTGCGATTATGTGTCCATTATAAAGGAAACAAAACAAAGAACAAAAAGCTCAAGATACTATGTGAAACCACAAAGGGCATTAAAAAAGACTTAAGAACAGGGAGAACGGGCGCCCCAGAAGCAATTAGGCTAACTCCCCCTGAGACGTAGGTGAGAACTGGGACTTTCACCTTGACTGATCGTTCAATCTGATACTACCAGACCAGCACACAGGACGTTCACCAAAGGATGGAAGGGACTTGACTTTCCAGAGTGGCAGGACCCGCCTCTTCTTAGGTCTGCCCTTGCCCTTGGTTACCGGGTAGCTTGACGGTCCCCACGGACTCCAAGACCACAGAGGAAGACAAAACTCAGTCCCCACTGCCCGACACCCTAACACAGAACCTCCGCTCTGCTCACCCGCACCAGAGTCTGGAACACAGTAACCACGGCCATTTTTCCGTACCTGTACCGGAAACTTGCGGCCTAGCCACTTCCGGGAACTCCTGGCCCTGGGTCCAGAACACTTCAGCGGCCGCGGAGGACCCCAGCCGGAAGATACGTCCCTGCGTATGGCGGAAGTGGCAGTGCGTGTGACGCCAGCGGGGGGGCGGGACCTGGGGCGGAGAGCGGTTCGCGCGCTTCGGGCCTAGTCCGGACTCGCCGCCGCCGCCGCCATATTCCCGGTAACGGGGGCGCGCGGCCGGGGGCCGGCTGAGCCGGAAGAGGGGTCGGGGCCGGCGTTGAGGCGGGAGGGGGTCGGTTGAAATGGGGCGGCCGGAATCGGCGGGCGGAGGGAGGCGCGGGCCTTTGAGGGAGGGGGCCGAGGGCGCCGGGCCGGGTCTGTGGGGAGGGAGCGGGGCGGGCCTAACTGGGGGCGAGGACTGGGCCTGAGTGGGGAGCAGAGGCGGCTGGAACTCCCGGACCCACAGGGGCTCTGGGTGAGGCCGTCTCGGGGCCTAGGCAGCTGCGGCAGACAGGGGCTCTAGGCTTCGCCGCGGTAGTTCTTCGCAACGCGGTCTGAGGGCCGCTGGGAACCGAGGCCTGGACTTTTCCGCCGCGCCACAGGCAGCTGCGACACCGACGCGGCGCAACCCGGGTCGGGCCCGAGGGTGATGGGCAGCGAGCCCCGCGAGCCCCGACGGTCTGGGAGAGCGGGGGGCGGCGCGAGGCCGGGGGCGGGGCAGAGCGGGTGGGGCCGAGCTTGGGCTGCCGGGATGCTGCGTCTCTAGAGATGGGAGGTTGGCGACCATTGCCTTCCTCCCACCCCAGGTTCCTCATACCTTCTAATTCTTCCCTTTTTCTGAATACTGCAGTGGCATCTTTATTACTTTGGCCCATTTTGCGGGCTCGAGATCTTCCTTTCGGAGCCATGTCAGAAGGAGTGGACTTGATTGATATATACGCCGACGAAGAGTTCAACCAGGTGAGGGGACATCAGGAGTTTTGGGATTTTCGTCGATCAGCTAAGGAATCGCTTCTAGCAAATTTAACAGTGGTTTCAAGCTATCCTAGTTCCCAGCTGTGCCAGTCCTAGGCTTGAGCACTTTAGTGGGTTTAAAAATTTTACCCCACCAGACTTTAAAGACTTCTCACCATTCCGCTTTATGTAGTATAACTTGAACCTCCAGGCTTACCTGTAAAGGCTGTGATTTAAAAGCATATAAAAATCAGGTGTAACAGAATGGTAAATCAACCTGTGGAACTTGCTCCATCAGGAAACCAAAGTTGGATGTCACTCTCCTTAAAAACTAACCACACTTAAAAACCAGAATTTGCTACTGTATTTATGAGGACTATGTTGATATCCATTACTTTATATGATTCTCTCAGACTGCAGCTGGAGAAATATAATCCCCTGCCCCATGATGGTACAAAGATGCAGTAAAAAAGATACTTTTAACATTTAGTTTCAGGTCTGTTCCAATTGATTTTAGGTTTAACTTTTGTAAGTAACTTGACTCTGATCATGAGAAATCCATAGGCATTTTAGTAAAATATTATTGTTGAACTTTACTGTTTCTAGGAAGAAATAAAGGGTAAACATATTAGACAAATCATTTAAAAGGCATAAACCCACTCACATACTGTAACTTGGATTTGTTGGTGTCTTTGTTTTTGTTGTATCCAAGAACATTATACAAAAATTTCCCTTGAAATAATAGTTCAATTTTGCCATCTAAAGGTCAAATCTCAAGAATGTTTGAGAGTCTTTATTTAAAACTTAACTGTTATCTTACCTAGGTTATTTTTAGCATCATTCTACTTAAGTAAGCTGGTTTTTCCCATTGACATCTTCCAGTGGGTACACATAAAGACCTGGAAAGAGCATGTAATGAATGGGCTAGAGGAGGCTCTGACTTTGGCCTCAAGCAACAGAAGAGGCAGATAAATGCCATTTTTTTCAGGTGGCATAAGTTTACATTAAAAAAAGTTGGGGAAATGCATTATAGCTCTTTAACATGGAGGTTTTAAAGCATGCATAAAAATAGAATAGTGTAATGACCTTGTATCAATTATACTTTTTAGGCTTGGGGCTGTAGCTCAGTGGTTAGGGCACCGGCCCCGTACACCAGGGCTGGAGGGTTCGAACCAACCTGGATCTGCTGAACAGCAATGACAACTACAGCAGAAAAAGAGCTGGGCATTGTGGTGGGTGCCTGTAGTCCCAGCTACTTGGGAGGCTGAGGCAAAAGAATCGCTTAAGCCTAACGTTTGACATTGCTGTGAGCAGTGACGCCGTGGCACTCTATTAAGGGCGACATAGTGAGACTCCGGAGAAAAAAAAAAAAACAAAACTTTTTAATAGCTGTTTTCCTGGTAAACTGGAGGCATCTAAATTTGGCTGTTGATTATTTTAAATACATGAAATTTTTTTTCTTAATTTCAGTAGTTAAGGACAGGGATAAAAAAGGTTATGGATAAAAGGGCAAGGTTTAGTATATTTATTCACAAAACCATTACTTTTTGAGTTTTCTGTATTCCTTTGAGTCAGACTTCTATTTTTTACAAATTACAGAGCTTTATTTTTCAGGATAACAAAAAAGAGGGATCTCTTAGTTCCACTATTTTTTTCCCCTCTTTTTTCTTTTAAATGGACAGATGAGTACCTTTGTTTTTTTGTTTATTTGTTTTTTGAGACAACAACTCTCTTTGTGCCCTGGGTAGAATGCTATTGCTCACAGCAACCTCAAACTCTTGGGCCCAAGTGATCCCCCTGCTTCACCCTCCTGAGTAGGTGGGACTACAGGCCCCTGACACAATTCCTGGCTAAATTTCACTGTTGTTTTGTTTTGTTTTGTTTTGTTTGTTGCCCTGGGTGTGTGAGTGCTGTGGTGTCATAGCTCACAGCAATCCCAAACTCCTGGGCTCATGAGATCCTCTTGCCTCACCCTCACCAGTACCTGGGACTATAGGTGCTTAACACAAAGTCCAGCTTTTTGTTGGTGAGTCAGGGTTCTCACTCTTGCTCAGGGTGGTCTCCATCTCCTGAGCTCAAGCAATGCACCATCCTTGGCCTCCCACAATGCTGGAATTATAGACATGGGCCACTCTGCGTGGCCTTCCACTATTGTTAATGATAAGCTTTTATTTCCCTTGAACTTTTGTTTGTGGGTTGATGAATCACTTTTGGAAATAGAACGGGGTCCTTAACGATAGGCCATGTTTGGTCTACAAAAATGAAATTTCATAATTTTTTTAAGCAATATAATTTACAGGTTGAACAGGGTATAGGTTTGTCCACTGCTTTCTCATAGTAGAATGTATTAGCCTCAACAGTTTGTTCTCTGGTCTCTTTAGTTTGAAAGGACTTTTTTTTTTTTTTTGAGACGGAGCCTCAAGCTATCCCCCTGGGTAGAGTGCCATGGCATCACAGCTCATAGCAACCTCCAACTCCTGGGCTCAAGCGAGTCTCCTGCCTCCGCCTCCCA
>CAUYQV010088528.1:0-13699 GCA_963574575.1 Galagoides demidoff
GCCTGTGGTCCCAGCTAGTTGGGAGGAGGAGGCAGAAGACTCGCTTGAGCCCAGGAGTTGGAGATTGCTGTGAGCTGTGACGCCACAGTACTCTACCCAGGGGAATAGCTTGAGGCTCTGTCTCAAAAAAAAAAAAAAAAAGAAAAAGAATGTTTACGTGTCTCTCCCACCCCACCTGGGACATTAATACTTTTTTTTTTTTAAGAGACAGAGTTTCACTTTGTTACCCTCCATAGAGTACTGTAGCATCACAGCTCACAGCAATCTCCAGCTCTTGGGCCTAAGCGATTCTCTTGCCTCAGCCACCCGAGTAGCTGGGACTACAGGTGCCTGCCACAACGCCTGGCTATTTTTTTGTGGTTGCAGCTTGGACGGGTCCATGTTTGAACCCGCCACCCTCGGTATGTGGGGCCAGCGCCCTACTCACTGAGCCACAGGCACCGCCCAGTACTTTTCTTTTATTGAGACAAAGTCTCATTTTGTCACCCTCAGTGGAGTGCTTTGGCATTACAGCTCACAGCAACTTCAAACTCTTGGGCTCAAGTGATTTCTCTTGCCTGAACCTCCCTAGTAGCTGGAATTACAGGTGTCCACCACAATGCCCAGCTATTTTTGTTTGTTTGTTTATCTGTTTGTTTAGCAGGCCCAAGCTGGGTTCGAACCCATGAGCCCCAGAGCATATGGCCAGTGCCCTAACCACTCAGCTACAGGCACCCAGCCTGGGACATTAATATTTTTTGTGACAGAAGGCTATCTTTCCCACAACATGGGAAAGACCATGGTTGTCATGGACAAGAAGGGAGATGTGCACCCCCTGCTGAAGCTCCACGTATGCCAACTTATCTCCTAGTGCAAATTCCTCCCAGCACGAAGTCTTTGAGTTTTACCTTCTGTAGGCATTCCAGGACCTTAGTCATGTACTCCTGTTGGCATCTGTATGGTCTGAATGGGAAATCCACTGTCACACCATTCAAGATTATCTTGGGCATATCAGCCTGTTATCAGGAGTACATAGGACATTGAGAAAAATGTCCTCTGAACATCTCAGGGTCTCAGCTACTCCAGGTAAGTGATGCTGGCACCTGGCACCAGGATACAACGTTGATCTCTGCAGAATCCCTATGGCACAAACTTTGGGAAGACAATAAGACTCTGTTTGCAGACAGCCTTCCAGAGGTACC
This sequence comes from Galagoides demidoff, assembly GCA_963574575.1. Classification (NCBI taxonomy): domain Eukaryota; kingdom Metazoa; phylum Chordata; class Mammalia; order Primates; family Galagidae; genus Galagoides; species Galagoides demidoff. The sequence goes on from CAUYQV010088528.1 coordinate 1,182, forward strand.
CAGCCAAACCATACCTTACCAGGCATTTCAGTAACTCCCTCGGGTGGAGACCATCATCACAAGGAGATGCTGAGTGAGTGAACACTGCCTTGTTTTCCCACCCACACAACTCCATCCTACTCTGGAAGGTGACCAGGCTCACAGAAATAACAGGAGCCCCAGCTGGTTGCGGTTTTACAAGCTCTACCTGCAATAATTCAATTACGTCCACAAGAGCAGGAGAGGTTGAAACCTAGCAGCACCCTTCCCGGCCTGGCACACAAGCCGTGTAGAATGAAGTGTCTAAGCCTCTGGCCCCTTTGTCTCTGACCCAGTGCTCCCCGCAAACATTGGGGACCATTCTCCATCCGGCCTAGGTAGACAACCAGATGTAGCCAAAGTAGCGAGAGTACCCTGTGGCGCCAATCCGTGCAGCTCTCAGGTCACTCATCTTTAGACCTCAGACCCATCTGGAAATTGGGACTAACAGACCAGACGCCTGAACAATGACTGACAGCCCTTCCCCCTGGCCTCGACCCGGGCCACGTAAACCACCGCCAAGCACCGAGTTCCACTGACGCGCCGGCTCCCAGAACCTACGGGCGTCGGGAACTACCGGCTCCAGAGCGCAGCGCGGCCCCGCAGCGGCCTTCTCAGGAGCGGTAGTTGCTGAGCGCGGGGCGCCGGCGAGTCGCTCGGAAAAACCCTGTTGCAGGATCTCTGCGGTTTACGGCTCAAGATCTCTGCCGACCCCGTGGGAAGCGGCACTACTGCTGGGTCCGCCGTCAGCCAGTTCGGAATTGGCCCGCCCAGGGCGCTGCATTTCCGTCCCCACTTCCGTTCCGATCTTCTGTGCTCCGGGCAGAAACCATTCCCCAGTCAGGGGTCCCGTGTGCTATCGCGCTCCCGGAGGTCCTCGAGGTCCTTCGCGCGTTCAGTGTGCAGCGCGTTGGTCCTTCTTCTGTTGTTATCGAGCTCAGTAAACGCTGTTTTCATCGCCCGCAGGCAGAACCTGGGGTTCGCTGTCTTTTTCCTTCAAGTCATCTCCCCGGGGCGTCTCTGAAAGTACATGTAGTGAGAATAAGATGGGAGTCAGATAGGCTAGGACGGACAAGACACAGCTGATCTGGTCCTTTTAGGTCAGCGGTTCTCAACCTGTGGGTCGCGACCCCTTTGTAACAATGAAAATACATCGTGGCATTAGGAAGGTTGAGAATTACTGGTTTAGGTCCTGTCTGACCTTCACCCCCTCTCCCATTCTTACTGTTTTGTAAATGTAGCTCCCACCCTAAAGATGCTTATCTTGAGTAGTTTAGGTGGATTGATTTAGGAGATTAACTTTAGAATTGTAATGTTATAAAAGGTCACACAGAGTTGTGTTTATCATTATTTAGATTAGGGATTGGTATGGTCTTTACTTTGAACTTTTATGTATAAAAGTGTAATTTTTGGAAATGGAAGAGTCTTGGACTCTTACTGTTCTCCAGAATCACCCACCTTCTGACAAAGTTTGATGGACCTAACACTGTCTCTGCATATTGGCTGACAGTGACAGGTGGCTGGACTCTCTTCTTCCAGTAACATTTCCATTCCACACTTCACTAGGCCAACACACCACCATTGCCCAGATAAGGCCAGAAGCCTTCTTCATGGTTTCCTACCCTCCTCTTGAAATACCCAGAGGTATCTTTTGAGTCTACAAGTGGCTACCCCTTACCCAGGACCTGTCTTCTGAGAACCCTCGCTGTCTCCTCTCCTTACTGGCCCCTCAGTCCAACAGCTGCTCCAGTCAGCGTACCCCACTTCAGGGTAGGCCTCTCTGAGTCCTGAGAAGCTAGCACTAGCTGACAGTCAGTAAGGGATTCCAGGAGAGGGCTCTGCACAGTCCTGTGTGGTCAGTTCAGCCGTTAGAGTCTTTCAGGCTATGTTAAGAAGTCCCAAAAGGCACTAGGAGGAATTTGATGCTGCCATGACAGTTCAGCAGGCAACATTTGTCTCAGAGCTGCTTCTCAGCTCAATCTAATGTGCAGGCACTTTCCCACCAATGGCACATGGGTATGCCACATGTGTGCCTATGTATATGTGTGTGAGTACATGCTTGCAGAAGCCCCTGGCACACACTGGCACCCACCCTCACACACCTGTTCAGGTGAAGCGACTGTAGGGCTTTTATCTTAGACTCTCCACAGGGAGTTGGAAAAGATAAGAAGACCTGGCCACATACACTTTTTGAATGGGCACCAAGCACAGGTTTCAGAACCACCCATGCATCCACTGACACACTTATCCTGATGACATCTGAGGGAGATAATTTCATTACACATTACATGTGAGAAAACTAAGCCTAGGGTTGTTAGTGGATTGACCGAAGCCTGCCAAGGAGCCAGGAGTTTCACCCCTTTCTTGCCTCACACACCCCATGTCCTGAGAGCAGTGGTCAAAGAAGGCTGCAGGAGGACTGATGTGAAGTCTGGGTCTGGCTCTGGGTTCCTGCTTATGGCCAGTTGCTATGGGAGTGCTTATCCTGGTCTGCGCTGTCAGGAGCCTCTGTCTACCCACCTTACCCTCTTATGGCTGATGTGTTCTCAGCTTGGCATATAGTAGGTGCTTGACAGATGTCTGTGTAATGAGTGAATGCCCTGCAAGGCCCCTCCTGGGAAGAGCCAGGATTAGTTTCAGGAGGTCGGTGTAGAGGTCTGACCTAGAAAGCCAGAGTTTAGGAAAAATATCTTTGAGGTGGCTGCTTGTGAACTTGCAGTTGACCTTCATGAGAAGTCAAAATCTGCTCCAAGGCCTGGCACCCTATGGTGGCAAACATTCAGCACACCTACAGTGTGCCTCTACTAGTTCACACCAGCCATGTGCACCTACCAACAGGTTTTCTATACAGCTTTTCCCTGTGGTCCAGATAATATGCCTAAGGTCACAGTGAGTCTGAGGCATAGCAGTCCTCTGAGTTTGTCTTGACAGGTCCCACCTTATTCACATGAGAAACCTCTGGAGGCTTAAGAGGGGATTATTCCTCTTGATTCCAGAACCTGGAACTGGAACCTATCTGAAGGACAGTGACCATCCCCATCTACTGCTGTGGTGACCACACAGAAGACATGATTGCACCATTGGGATCAGTTTTGTGTGCTTCTCCCGCCTTCCTTCTATTTCCTAGGGCTGAGTTCCTAGGAATGAGCCCAGAAGTCAACACTTTTCCTTCCTTTCCTTTCTTTTTGGTGTGGGGGGGTATACAGTCTTGCTCTATCACCCCAGCTCAAGTGCCGTGGCATCATAATAGCTCACAGCAACCTCCAACTCCTGGGCTTAAGTGATCCTCCTGCCTTAGCCTCTTGAGTAGCTTAGACTTCAGGCTCCTGCAACAATGCCTGGATAATTTTTCTTTCTTTCTTTCTTTTTTTTTTTTTTTTTTTTTGTAGAGACAAGGGTCTTCACTCTTGCTCAGGTTGGTCTGAAACTCCTGAGCTCAAGTGATACTCCTCAGCCATCCAGAGTGCTAGGATTACAGGCAGAAGCCACTATGCCCAGTCAACACTTTTTTTTCTCTCTGTGTGTGGGTGTTAACTTGTTTTTATTTTTTGTTTGTTTGTTTATTTGTTTTAGCCAGAGTCTCACTCTGTTGCCCTGGGTAGAGTGTAGTATTCCTAGCTCACTGCAACCTGAAATTCAGGATTCTCCTGCTTCAGCCTCTCTAGTAGCTGGGATGACAGGCCCCCATCACAATGCCTGAATACTTTTTCTACTTTTAGTAGAGATGGGGTCTTGATCTTGCTCAGGCTAGTCTCAAACTCCTGACCTTAAGCAATCTGGCGACCACAACCTCCCAGAGTGCTAGGATTGCAGGTGTAAGCCACCACACCCAGTGTATTAGTTTCATTTGGCTTTGTAACAAGTTACCATAAACTCAACAGCTTAAAACAACTCTTACTTATTAGCCCACAGTTCTTAGTATCCCAAGGCAGAACCCAAGTTTTCAGCTGGGCTAAGTTCTCATCTCGAGGCTCCAGGGACAAACCTGCTTCCAAACTCATTATTTTATTTTATCTTATTTTATTTTTTGAGACAGTGTCTCAAGCTGTCTCCCTGGGTACAGTGCCGTGGTGTCATAGCTCATAGCAACCTCCAATTGGAGCTCAAGTGATCCTCTTGCCTCAGTTTTTCTATTTTTAGTAGAGACAGGTTCTCACTTTTGCTCAGGCTGGTCTCAAATTTGTGAGCTCAAGCAAGCCACCCACCTTGGCTTCCCAGAATGCTAGGATTACAGGCATGAGCCACCGTGCCTGGCCTATTTTTTAATTTTTTTTGAGAGTCTCACTTGGTAACCCTAGGTAGAGTGCTGTGGCATCATAGCTCACAGCAACCTCAAACTCCTGTGCTCAAGTGATCCTCTTGCCTCAGCCTCCCAAGTAGCTGGGACTATAGGCGCCCACCACAACACTGGGGTATTTTTAGAGATGAGGTCTTGCTCTGGCTCAGACTGGTCTTAAATCCGTGAGCTCAGGCAATCCACCTGCCTCAGCCTCCCAGAGTGCTAGGATTACAGGCGTGAGCCACAGTGCCCAGCCCTCATTCTTTGATTTTTTAATTTTTCTATTTTTATAAGAGGCAGGGTCTCACTCTGGCCCCTAGGCTTCAGTGCAGCGGCACAATCATAGCTCACTGTTACCTCAAACTCCTGAGCTCTAAGTGACCCTCCTGCCTCAGCCTCCTGAGAAACTGGGACTACATGTGTGCACCAACACACGTGACTAATTAAAAAAAATTTTTTTTGTAGAGACAGGGTCTTGTTGTGTTGCCCAAACTCAAGCTCATTCTTGTTGGTAGAATTCACTTCCTTGTGGTGGTAGCCTCAAGGTCCTCATCATCTTGCTGGCTGTCAGCTGGAAACAGCTCTCAGGCCCTTCCACCTGGTCAGGCCCAACAGAGAACCTTCCTTATTTTGAGTCCCTCCAACTTGTACCATCCAGAGAAAGGTTTTTTTTTTTTAGACAGAGTCTTACTATGTCACCCTCAGTAGAGTGCTGTGCCATCACAGCTCACAACCACCTCATCAGTCTCCCAAGTAGCTGGGACTACAGGCACCCATCATAATGCCCAGCTATTTTTTTGTTTGTTTGTTTCAGTTATCATTGTTGTTTGGCTGGCCTGGGCCAGGTTTGAACCCGCTAGCCCTGGTGTATGTGGCCAGCGCTCTAGCTGCTGAGCTGCAGGCACCAAGGCAGAGAAAGTAGTTTTTAGTTTTTATTTTTATTTATTTATTTTTTTGAGACAGAGCCTCAGTTTGTTGCCCTTTGGTAGAGTACTGTGGTGTCACAGCTCACAGCAAACTCCAACTCCTGGGCTTAAGCGATTCTCTTGGTTTAGCCTCCCAAGAAGCTGGGACTACAGGTACTCCACCACAATGCCCAAGTATTTTGTTGCCATTGTCACTGCTTTTTTTTTTTTCTTTTAGCTGGCTGGGACTAGGTTCGAAACCACCATTCTCGGTTTATGGGGCCAGTGCCCTACCCACTAAGCCACAGGCACCGCCGGAGAAAGTAGTTTTAAAAGGGCTCCTGTGATTAGGTCAGGCTCACCCTGTCTTAAGGTCCTTCCTTAAGTGACCTTCCTGTCTTAAGGCCCACTGTACTACACAATACAACTTAATCCTGGGCATAAGCCCACCACATGCACAGTCCCAGGGATGATTCTGGCTTGCACAACAGGGGCCAGTACTTAGCCAACTTAGAATGTGGCTACCCAGGCTAACTGGTAGTCCTGAGGCTTGCAGCTAGCTTTTGCCTGTCTAAGCTGGCCTCATCTTGCAAGTCTCCCAAGGTTTCCATCCCAACCCTATGACTTAATTGCTTCTGGGGCAAACACTCCTATAGGCCAGAGTGGCTTTATCTCTAACACTGGGATGTTACTGTATCTGTCTGCCAGGCTCTGCCTTTGGGGTTATGGGGAGAGGAGGAGGCAGGAGAAGGGCCTGCCACTCTCTAAGTGCAGACACCCAGCTCTGACGCCTCTCCTCTGGGTCTCAGCATCATCATCTCATCTCACATCTGAGGAACAGAGGCCCAGGAGAGGTCAGAAACTCACCCTGCATCACACAGCAAGCTGCTCTCTGAGCTGGGGTGGGAATCCACCTCTATCTAATCTAAAGCCCGTTTAGGCTGGTCTCTGCTCAGAACCTGCTCATCCTCTGGGCTCAGAGGAGACGGCCCTCTGGAGCCTTCCAGGCCAGCACCCACCCCTGTGTTCTATGACATCCTTTTCCTTCAGCAGACCTGGGCACAACAGGCACCATCCCCTCCTCCAGTGGCCTTGGCGAAGGGCTCAGCGAACCTACCCTGTAATGGAACCTGCCCCTCCTACCTTGCTTTGCCCGCCTTGGGGATTGGGGACTCATCTGCACTGTCCCCAGGCGCCACAAAGCAGCGGGTCCAGGGCGGTGAGCGGCGGGGGAGACGGGCATCTCCCCGCCCCTCCCTCCGCCCTCTCCCGGTGACGGCCGCGCAAGGCGCTTCCCTCTTTCTCTCTCCCCCTCCGGCCGCGCCCGCCTTCCGCCCGCCCTCGTTCCCTTTCCGCCCTGCCCTGCACTGCAGCGTTGCCCACTGCAGCTGCAGCCGCCGCCCGTGTCTCTCCGGCCTCCGCAGCCCCTGACGCCAGCACCATGGCCAGCACCGTGTCGGGTAGGCGCCCGCCGCCGCGGGCTTCCTGCAGTGGCTCTGGTCTGCGCAGAGCCATTGTCTAGTTACCCACTCGATTTTACCATCTCAGACTTGCGCGAGGGCTGGGTAGGACCCACGGCTTCCGTGGGTCCGGGAGAGCCGGTGCCCCAAGGACAGGGACTGCAGCGACGGCCGGGCGGGTGTGGGCCGCGGGACAGGCTCAGCTCACAGCAATGATGGGGGCGTCGGGCGCCGCCGTGCCAGGCAGGGAGTGACTGCGGCAGCGCGGCCCGGAGGACCTGCGCTGGCTCGTGCCTCTGGGTGGGCGCGCTGGCGGGTCGGGTCTGTGGGACTGTGTCCCAGCGCCCGGCGACCTTAGATCTCGGTCTTATTGTGAGTTCGCGGGGAGGAGCGGGGGAGGGCAGGACCCTCTGCAAAAGCCCTGGAGGAGCGCCAGTGAAGTGGGGGCTGGAGGGGCCGTTGCAGGAGGGAGAGTGGAGGAGCAAGACTGAAGCCGGCTCGAGCTGGGGCTAGTGGGGCAGCGCCTGCACCTCGCCTCGTCGTCCTCCCCACCTCACAAGGCTGCCGGCTAGGGGACCACCCTCCGTTACGCCTAGGTCTCCTGCTCTGGCAGGAAAAACCACCGCCCTCTGCACCGCGGGGTATGGACGGGGAGGGGCTGCTGCTATTTCTAAACCCAAATAGGAGGGATCTGCTCCTCTCCCCGGCCTTTCGAGGGGCTCTGGCGGAGGGGCGGGCTCAAGCACCGGGCGGGTGCTAGACGCAGGGACTCGCTGGTCCCCTCGCCCTGCTGGGTCAGAAAGCGCCAGCACCATTTTCAGCCTTGCACTCCTCAGGACCGGCGCCCTTCGTCCCCTTCGCAAGAACCGCACTCCCGCCCGCCCGCCCTTCTGCCCTAGGGAAGGCTCACCGTGTTCTCCTCTCCCCAGCTAACTGGGTTCTCTCCTGACCGCCTACTTGGCGGAGGCGCGGAACTCCACCCACGCACGCGTGCTGCTCCCCTACCCCCTCCAGGTCAGGTGTGCTTAAAGGTTCAGGTGACCTCTAGGCTGGGTAATCTCTGTGATGGGTCAATGTCTACCACCGTTCCCACCCTTTTTGAGAGTCTTGTGCATTGGAGCTTATCTGCTTCTCTCCCCCTCACACTGCCCATCCTCAAAGATAGTGGGGACAGGCTCTGAGCTGCTTGGACTCTCCTCCCGCACCTGAGAGCTGCTCTACCCCTCCTATAGCCGAGAGCTGTCCAGACCCACCAAGCCTTTCCCATGATCCTCCCCAGGAACACTCATGCTCATGCCTGGGCTGCTATTCTGGCATTTGTGTGACTTTGGGTGGGCCACTTGCCCTACTCTGTAGATATAAGGCTGTGGAGAGCATCACCTTGTCTGGCTGGTCCTAGGGTCACTTGGTGGATGAGTATTGTGTGCCCACCCCATGGGAACGGTTGTTATTTCTACCGTGCTGTTAGAGGCCCACGTTTTCCTCACTCCTGCTTTTGTAGAATTTGATCACAAAAAGACCAACATGCATTTTTAACATTTAATACGATGTGGAAAAGAGAGATGCAGAGAGCCCAGATCCTGGCAGAGAATTGTTTCCTAAATGCTTCCCTGAAGTCAGCAGAGGGGAAGGAGAAGAATCCTAAGTGGGGGGACATAAGGGTCAGAAAAGAGGGAGCCAAAGGGGTGGAGCAGCTCGAGGCAGGGAGGGGGGCTTCCTTGGCATGAGCTGGCTGTGGATAGGTGAACTGGACAGGACTGGACCTCAGCCCCCTCCTCTCTGCAGTGGGAGGCAGAAGATGTGCTCTTTAAACCTCTGCAGTTGTGAAACACTGATCTGGCCTCCTCCTGGCCCATGGGCAGGCTTCCCCTTGTTCACCCTCTCTGAAGTGTGTCAGTTACTTACCTGCCTGCCCTCCTATCCCCCCGGACCTCCTGCAGCCAGGCCATAGGATGGCCTCTCTCCCAGGTCCTACCTCATCTCCTCCTTGAGGATTGGTCTTCTGGAGAAGAAGGGCCCAAACCAGAGAAGCTCTACAACTATCATATGCAGAACCCTGCCTGTCTGCTGCTCAGAGCCACCACCTGGGAGAGCTCTGATTTATGTTAGCAGTCCCTCTCCACTTCTTTCCTGATGATGCAGGTGCTCACACCTATCCCCTAAATTGTTGACAGCCACTGTCCCCAAGTTGAGCAACAGCTAACTGGAAGGGAGCCTCCCTGCTTTTGGTCCCACAACTTTTCTGTAACAAACATGCAGCTCTTCTTCCTGTGAAAACTTCAAGCTAAAGGCAGAGAGGGCTTTGAGCAGCTTTCATGCCTTAGGTTTCTGTCCCATAAGGTAAATTCACTCAGGGATTTTAAAGTGTGATGAGCAAGGATAATCTGAAATGGCAAAACTGGGGGCTGGTATCTATGGGCAGAGAGGTGGGTGCTGGCAGAGTCAGACTTGAAGGGGCCAAGTCCTCCCCTACCTGCCCTCTCAGGACCAGGTCTGTTCCATTGCAGCCCTCAGAACCAGACTCCCTCTTGCCACCTTCCCATGCCCAGCACAGAGCTGGCTCCTCCAAATGACTCCTGGCTTGCCACTACTGGCAGTTGGCTATCATACCTCTGACTCCATCACATGTCCTGGGCTATACTCTTATTACTTTATTTTTTGAGACAGAGTCTTAAGCTGTCACCCTGGTAGAGTGCTGTGGCATCACAGCTCACAGCAACCTCAAACTCTTGGGCTTAAGTGATTCTCTTGCCTCAGCCTCCCAAGTAGCTGGGACTACAGGCCTCCACCACATCACCCAGCTATTTTTTTTGTTGTTGTTGTTGCAGTTGTCATTTTTGTTTTAGCTGGCCCAGGCTGGGTTCAAACCCACTACCACAGTGTTTGTGGCTGGCACCCTACTGACTGAGCTACAGGCGCTGCCTTCCTCTTTTTTTTTAGACAGAGTGCTCTGTTGCCTAGGCTAGAGTACAGTGGCTTCATCACAGCAACATCAAACTCCAGGGCTCAACTGATCCTCCTGCCTCAGCCTCTTTAGTAGCTGGGACTACAGGCATGCACCACCATGCCTAGCTAATTTTTCTGTATTTTGTAGAGATGGGGTCTCGCTTTTGCTTAGGCTGGTCTTGAACTCCTGAGCTCAAGGGATCCTACTGCACAGGCCATGCTTAGTGCTTAGATTACAGGCATGACTCTGCACTCAGCCTCTTCCTCCTTTTTAAAACTAATATATATATATATATATATATATATATATATATATTGAAACAGAGTCTTACTTTCTCACCCTCAGTAGAGTGCCATGGCATCTAGCTCAAGCACAGCAACCTCAAACTCTTGGGCTCAAGTGATTCTCTTGCTTCAGTCCCAAGTAGCTAGGATTATAGGTGCCCACCATAATGCCCAGCTATTTTTAGAGATAGGGTCTCACTCTTGCTCAGGCTGGTCTCGAACTCATGAATTCAGTCAATCCACCCACCTCAGACTCCCAGAGTGCTAGGATTAAAGGTGTGAACCACCATACCCAGCCAAAACTAACTTTTAATAACAAAAACAATATATGAATATGTTTTTCTTGTGAAAAAAAATAAAACTTGACAACTCAGGCCAAGTCCTCTGTGAGGCCTCCTCCCTCCCAAGCCATGACGAAAATGACCACAATGTGTGTCTGCCTTGCTTTCCCCTCCTCTGAGGTTGGTCCTTCCCCAGAGGCTTTCCCTCATGTTTGCCATTACAGGAATCCCTTTTGCTCCTCTTTACAACCTCTTGGGCTCTCTGCTGCTTCCTCCAAAAAGGTCTAGGACACCAGAAAATTTAGATCAAATAAGACAGTTCTTATGGGACAGTACCTGTGGCTCAGTGGGTAGGGAGCTGGCCTCATATACCAAGAGTGGTGGGTTCAAACCCGGCCAGGCCAAACTGCAACAAAAAAATAGCCGGGTATTGTGGCGGGCGCCTGTAGTCCCAGCGATTCGGGAGGCTGAAGCAAGAGAATCACATAAGCCCAGGAGCTAGACGTTGCTATGAGCTGTGTGACGCCACAGCACTCTATCACGGGTGATAAAGTAAGACTCTGTATGTATAGAAAAAAAAAAAGACAGTTCTTATGGTCTCAGGAGGTCCCAGCTCAACCTGAAGGGCTTATTACTTCTGCATCATGTCCTATTTCTATATCGATAGTTTTCTCAATTTTATGTTAATTCAATTAAAAAACATTTAGTTTTATAGGAACATCATGACCGTCGCTTCTCAGCATTTTGGCTAAGATCAAGTGTAGGAACATCATGACCTGACTTACAGTCCTCCAAAGTTAACTGACCAAAACCAAGGAAGTTTTACAACCTACTCCAAACATTGCTGACTCCCAGATGTCTGTGGTCCTTGGTTACCACTTACAACTTCTCCCTTCCCTTAACAGAAGAAAGACCCCAAAGTTCATGCTAACTTAAGATGATTCTTTAGGACATTAGCCCACCATCTTCTCTGTTTGCTGACTTCCTGAATAAACGTCATTTTCTTCCCCCCCCCAAACCATTATCTTTTATGAAACCGGCTCCAATCTGTTCCCTTGAAGGATGCTGGATTCTCTCTTGCTAGAGTGTCTCTGAGAGCTGTGCCTGCCCCTGCATTGTGGGGTGGACAGATAGGTCCTGGAGCCTCCTATCCATTGAGACTGCTGGAGTGATGGGAGGAACACTGAGCACCTGGGACCGCACTCCCAGGAACGCTGGGGGCTCACCCCAGCACCCTGGGCCCCTGATGTCCCTGTTGAATGGTGTGACTGCATTGGGCTCACAGCAGTGTAGAGTGCTAGTGAGCAGGGGTCAGCACATCTACTGTGGAGTGTGGCTCACTGGGACAGGCCATGAAGAGCTAAATTATTCTCCTCTGGAAACAGGCATCTTCCCCTTCTGCTGGGAGGGCTCAGGGCCACAGTAGCCAGGCTCATCCTCTTTTCTAGTTGGGCAACAAAGACACTAGCTCATGGGAACCTGATCTGAAAGGGCAGAAGGGCCAGCTGTGGTGCTGAACGGACAGCTCCCTCATGTCGGTCCTCCGTGGCAATTGTAGCCCCAGAGTGCGTGCCTGGTGAGGGCTTGGTTTCATCTTGAGATGATTACCTTAACATCAGAGAGGACAGAGAAGGGTCTGAGGGTGTGTCTCCCAAGTTTACAGTTCAAGAAAGTGCTGCTTACAGGGGCTTCATGGCTTTATGGTCCTAGTCAAGAGTGTGATGGTTAATCTTTCCAACCTGAGCCAGTGAGTAGAGGGAATGAGATGGGGAGGTGGAAGTAGGTGGGGGCAGAGGAAGATGAGAGTCATAAAGATACACTCAGAGGGAAGGAGAGGAGTCAGAGGGGTTCCCTCACCTCCAAGACAGAGAGATACAAAGACAGTGACAGACAGAGCCAGGATGGACAACAGGATGGACAGAAACCCAATCAGATGGAAACAGAGTCTTAATCTGTTTGGGCTGCTATAATGAGATACCTAAGGCTGAGTGGTTTATAAACAACAGAAATTTATTTTTCACAGTTCTGGAGCCTACATAGTCCAAGATCATGGCACTGGCAAATTCAGTGCCTGGTGAGGGCTGCTTCTGGGACTTAAGACAGGCAGCCACTGTGTGGCTGCATCCTCACATGGTAGAAGGGCCAAAGGGTCTCTCTGGGGTCCTTTTCATTTTTTTTTTTTGAGACGGAGCCTCAAGCTATCCCCCGGGTAGAGTGCCATGGCATCACAGCTCACAGCAACCTCCAACTCCTGGGCTCAAGCGAGTCTCCTGCCTCCGCCTCCCAAGTAGCTGGGACTACAGGCGCCCGCCACAACACCCGGCCATTTTTTGGTTGCAGCCAT
>CAUYQV010088529.1:0-25573 GCA_963574575.1 Galagoides demidoff
CCTTGGCATTCTACTTTGACCAGAAGCTCCCTGGGCCCTCAGCAGAAGGAGGTTCTGGGTCAGGATCCTTGTGTAGCCCACAGACTATGAGCCAAATAAGCCCCTTTTCTTTATAAATTCTCAGACTTGGGTTCTCCTTCACAGCAAAACAGACTAACACAGAGTGTTTCCTGTGTTTGAAGCTGATGCTTCTAGTGACTCTGTCGTAAACATCTTGCTCTGTGTTGGTTGATTTTGTGCTTCTGTGTTGAGCATGGTTCACTGTGGAGTCCTCAGGGCTGGGGGCTGCAAAATCAAAGGGTCACAACAGTCAGGACCACAGTGTGGGAGCCAAAGAGATAGGACATTGCCAAGTGTTTGTCTGGTCGTGGGTAGAAAATCAGTTTCTGTTCAGGTCTCTGCTGCTTAAGACCAAGGTGGTGATAACTTAGATGAACATTAGTCATGGTTCTGGGGGTGCAGTGTGACAGAGTCCCCAGCTGTAGCAGGGACCGAACAGCCCCTGCATTTTGATAGTGGCATGTCAGGAGCCAGCACACAGGAACCCATGTCTAATACCAAGTCAGCAAGGCAGATGCTCTATCCTGAGCTAACAGTGTGTGGGGTGGATGCCCAAATCCAGCCATTGAAAGTCCTAGCTCCGTTTCTGTGATTTCTTGCTGACAAACATGATACTTTCCTCATAACCACTTGCCAGATGCTGTAGTTGACCAAAGACTCCCATAAAGAAGAGACTTTGGACACTTCTGCTTCTAATCAAAGTGGAGTAATCAGAACCATATACAATCTTCCTCTGCAAACCATGTAACCTACATTGGATGAAAGTTTCAAGATGTTTGTCATTGGCAGCAAATGGCAGCAACCCCAGAGAAGTCTGACGCTGACAAGGAGAGCCCTGAAATCTGTAGCACATCACCCAGAGGTGTGTCCAGCGTGGTGTAAGGGAAGGGTGAGGCAGGTGGGGGCCAGAGTGCAGAGCAGGGGTCTTGGGCATCATCAGGTGGAATTTTGGGGAGGAGAGAGCTGTGCAAAGAGGAACTTTCAGAGATTTCCAAGCCACCCTGCCCCACCTCAGAGTCTGTGGCTGACTATTCAGTGTACACAGGTGAGGGAATCACCTGAGATCAGAGAAAACCTGACGGGGAAAGAGGCAGCAATCTCAGTGTGCAGGAGAGCTGGTCAATGGTTCCTGCGCTCCCCCCTCTGCCCCTAGCCCTAAGTGCAGCACATTATTTCAGGCATGGGGCGTGGTACCCAGAAGGGTTTATCTCAGTAGTTTGGCAGAATCAACCCTAGATAGAACCCCATGGCTGCTGCCTCACAAATCACAAAAGTGAGAATGGGAAAGATCAAATTGTTTCCAAGTAGCTTCTTGAAGAGCAAGAACATTTATAGGAATACAAAAATATACAGCAAGCAATAAAGAAAAAGTACAGAATCTGTTATCCAATAAAAAATTATCATCCGTATGAAGAAGCAAGAATAATGGTCCCAATTTAGGAAAAAAAATAAAATTGACCCAGAAATGATATGTGATATAATCGGTAGACACAAATATTGAAATAGTTATTGTGACCACATTTTATGTCTTTAAGAAGCTAGAAAATATATGAAGCAAGCTAAGGAGGGCCAAGGAAGACATGGATGAGACTCAGTCCAGACATCTGGAGATGAGAGTCATGCAGCTCAGAGTAAAAATAGACAGAACGGGATATCGGCATGTCACCCACCGTGAGACACTCTGCTTAGACATCAGTTAGTGATGCTGCATGTAACTGCAGTAGGTATTGCATTTGTGAACTTGAATGTAGCAAGAGAAATTATCCAGAGTGAAATATGGAAAAAATAAGGGAGAAAAAGTGAATAAAGCCCTGGTACAAACTCAACCCAATATCATTGTAATTAGAACCTGAGAGTGGTGAAAGGGTCTGAAAAATAAAAATTATGGTTAATAATTTTCAAATTTATTGAAACTGTAAACTCACAGATTCAAGAAACTCAACAAACCCCAAGCACAAGAAACATCAAGAAAATTATACTAAGGCATGTCATTATAAAATTGTTTAAAATTAATGGTAAATTATAAATCTTAAAAAGCAGCTAGATAAAAAAGATATGTAAGGGTAGAGGAACAAATGTACAAATAACAACAGATTTCCCATTGGAAACAATGCAAGCGGAGACATCAGAGCATGATTTTTGAAACACTGACAAAAGGAAAGATCTGTGAACCTAGAGTTCAGAGACTTTGTCAGAGACATAGAAGCTGAAAGATCATCACTAACAAGTCCATGCTGAAAGAAACACTGAAAGAAGTTCTTTAGGCAGAAAAAAAAGTACCACATGAAAATAAAAATTTATATAAATAAGAGTCTCAGAAACGTTAGTTACACGGATAAATCCAAAGTCATTTTATTCTTTTAATTTAAATCTTTAAAAAAGTAATGGATTGCCTAAAGCCAAATTAAGATTTATGTACTGGAAGTTTATTATAACATATGTAGAAACAAATTATATATGGAAGTGAAGGCCAAGAAGATAGAAATGGAAGGCACTATTGTGGGGTTCTTACCTTATATGTGAATTTCTGTAATATCACTTGAAGTAGAATGTCAAAGTAGAGGTGTATGTATAAACCCTAAAATAGCAAAATACAGAGTTATAACTAACAACTAAAAATCACAGATAAAATAGAATCATAATACACATTCAATATGAAAGAGAAATGGGAAAAGGGGAAGAAAGAACATATAGGACAAGTAGGAAACAAAAGCAAGGCATACAGTCAAGCATGGCCTCATCAGTGGTGCCCATCACAGTAAATGTAAATGGCTTAAAGAACCCAGTTAAAAGTCAGAGACTGTCAGATTGGATTTTAAAAACATTAAGATCTAGAAATAGTAGTTCCCCCTCATCTGTGGGGGATATGTTCTAAGACCCCAAAGCAGATGCCTGAAACCACAGATAGTACCAAACTCCACATATGTCATGGTATTTTGATCTGATAACTCAGTGCCTCATACTCAGGCAGTGCACACAGCACAAAATGGTTCATGCCCCAGGTGGGATGGAGGGGGACAACTCAAGATTTCATCACACTACTAAGAATGCTATAAAATTTAGAAGTTATGAATTGTTTATATCTGGATTTTTCTGTTTAATATTTTCAGACCACAATTGACTGTAGGTAATTAAAACTGCATGAAGTGACACCATGGGTAACTATTGTATAGGTTACCTACAAGACCACAAACAGGCCAAGAGTAAAAAGCAGAAGCAAACATACCATGTTCACACTAGTGAAAATCAAGTGAGAGGGATCATATTAACCCCGGAGTAGATTTCAGAGATGGTCACCAAGCATGAAGAAGTGTGTTTCATGACAATAAAGGGCTGCTCCACCAGGAGGAAGCGATAACTCTAAATGCATGTGCACCTGATGTCTGTGCTCCCAAATGCACAGAGCAAGAGGGGCAGAACTGGAAAGGAACATTCTGCACACACATTCTTCACAGCATGACTTGAAATGACTCACAGACCCAAATGTAAAACCATAGAAGAAGTAACACAGGAATGGATCTGGTGTCCCTGAGGTTCAGACAAGGGTTTCTTCTATATGACATCAAATGAATGATTCAGAAAAGAAGAAAAATGGGACATGCAGCTTCATCACAAGTGAGAATATACTTTATTAAGGGCACCATAGCAAAGTGGGAAGCTGCAGCCTGGGAGACTATGCACATGGCCACATTTCTGGTAAAAACCCTGTGTCTGGCACGTGGGGAAGGCTGAAAACTCAATAGTGAGAAAATGGGCAGTCCACTGGGCAGCAGGTAAGAGATTTGGGTAATTCACCAAAGAAGATATGTACGATGGCAAATAAGCACCAAAAAAAAAAAAAAAAAAAAAAAAAAAAGCTCAGCAACATTGGCCATTGAGAAATGTAAATTAAAATTACAATGATGCCCCTCTGTATTCCCATGAGGGTGTCTGCAGTGGAGAGGTCGCATACCACGGTCCAGGAGGGTGTGGAGGACTTGAGTGCTCATGGCCTGCTGTTCCAGCAATTGCTTAAAAGGTTAAAACTGAATATATATATGATCCATCTACTCTACTTGTAGGCATTTACCCAAGATAAAACAAGGTATAAACCCATGTAGAAAGTATGTGAACTTTCATAGACGTTTTGTTAGAGATGTCTCCAAACTGGAACCAACTCCAAGTTCACCAACAGGTGATAGGAAAAAATGCACAGCATATCCGTTCAAGGGAATATTACTCAGAGACTCAAGAAAAACAGAACGAACTATGATTGATAGTGAATGACATGGAGGAAACTCAAAATTATTTTGAGTAAAAGAAGCCAGTCAAAAAATGATGCATCCTGTACGACTCTATTTGTAAAACATTCTATCAAGTGCAAAGTGGTTTATGGTGACAGGAAGCAGAGTGGGAGCTGCCGGGGTAGGGGGCGGGTAGCCAGGGAGGGCAGGAGGGTTGGGAAGGGAAGCTTCTGTGGCAGGAGTGGATATGTTAGTTAACATGATTGCAGTGACGGTGGCATGATGTATGCATATTTCAAAGCTCATAAAATTGCACCCTTTAGGTATAAGCAATTCATCAAATGCCAATTATGCCTCAGTCAGTGAGGTATTTGTGAGAGCCACTTGTTAATTTTTCAAAATATTAATATTTCCAATTATTTCTGACACAAAGAATCTTCCACGACACGGGCCCCCACCCCAGCAGGGGACACTCAGATGAGCACTCTTCTCCATCAGGGGGTAGCGGGACTCAGGAGGAAGGGAAGAGTGTGAGGAAGCCTCCCAGGAGGCTGCCACGGACACCTGGCTGGCGATGAGAGACAGTCACGGGACTACCCACTATCCCGCCCACCTGTGCTCTGTAATCCTTTAGGCGTGAAAGTCATCCTCACCCCTTGGGTGTCTCACAGGTCACCTCGGAAGGAGAAGGCAAAGCAGGAAGGCTTGCAAGACAATTGAAGTAGAAATTGCTGCCTGTGATTTATGATTTTAATTAAGAGCTTTTAAAGCTTTAATTAAAAAGGTACATGAGCATTCAGTATCTAAGAAAAATGACTTTGTGTTTGGGTCAATTGAATAACATAAAATAAAATGAGATACATATTTCTAGTCAGAGGCTTCACATAAGAAAGCTATGTACATAATTAAAAAGTAAATTTAGACTGATTTGGGCATAAAGGCTTTGTAATGGGGAAGGGGCTGGGGGTGCTGCCCTTCCCTTTATGGCAGCACAGGTGATGTCAGACATTAACGTGAGGACACTTCTGACAGCCTCTGACGCCCGGCATGGGAGCTCCTCTGTGGCGCTGACTGGGATCATGCAGTGTCCCTGGGTCCTGTCTCACGGCTTCCTCCGTCTTCTGGGCTCCTGTGCATCTGTTTGCTTTTCAGACTGGGCAATATCGGGGTATAGCACTCAGTCCAAGTCTTCTTTAGGGATGAGGAAATCTACCACGGAAATGAGCTCAGGGACACGGGGTTTGGAAGGAAGAATAGAGTTCTGAAGAAGGTCATTCATTGTGCCCTTGGCCAGGGATGACCATGGCAGAGGATGGAGCTCCAGGCCCCAGGGATGCCTTGGCTTTTCTGCAGGCTGGAGTGCAGAGAACCCACCTGTTGCAGACCTGCAGGGTAAGTAAATGGTGCTGGGGGGTCACCCCATGACATGGGCTGGCTGGCTAAGCACCTGCACCTGGGACCGTAGGCCAGCTGCAGCCACTGGAAGGGACCAGGACAGCTCCTCACCAGAGCACTAATGCTCAGAATGGTGATAGCCAGACTGTGGCTGCCCTTGATGGCAGAGCCTGCAGGTGCCAGCATCTGAGTGACTGGCCCAGGGGATCCCATGGTCCTTTACTGGCTGAACTTCCATTGTTACTTGTCTAACCCCAGGAGGTTGCTGGAGGTGTCAGTTCCCAGGTATTACTGGGATCTCGCTAAGGGGGCTCAGCTCACCTAGGAACCATGAGATGCTGACGTTGGCCTCCTCAATCTCCACCTGGCTGGGGCATCACAGATGTGAGGTTCCTGAGGCCATGCTGTGACCTCTGGTTCCTCAGCCTGTCCCTGATGTCTCTTCTTGAGCCTGGGATGCTCCCTTGTGAAGCTGGCGTCATCTCTTCAGCTCTCCTGTGTTCTTACTCCTTACTCCATTCTAAGGAACTGGGTCCCCAGTGGCTTTGTGGTCTGGACATTGGCTGGACAGGGAATCCAGGGTGTGGCCCTTAGGCCACTGACCACCAGACCTGGTGACCCTGGATAACCAGGCCTCTGGCTTATTCCCACTTTCTGTGCATTCAGAAGTATACATGCCATTCCCTAAGTGAGCAACAGAAGAATTTCATCAGACGCCAGCCAAGTAACGAGCTTGCAGGGCACCTTGAAGGGCTGTTCTTACACAGTGACATGTTCCCGCACCGAGCACTGCTCACCTGCACTTACAGCCAAAGCACTTACAGTCCCAGCTCACCTTTCCCTCACACCAATCAGCTTTTCTCTTACTTTATGATTCTTTGTGATTCTAAGACACACACATGCCAAAGAAAAAAAAACCCAAATCATGAGGGGTTTCCATGCATCTGCAAGGTCTGTCCAAAATTCTGCCCTTCCAAACTACAACTCCTGACTGCTCATCATATGCAAGGCCTGCCTTGGGGCCTCAATAGGGACAGAAACAACTCCTTCTAGAAACATTTGCTTCCTGATTTGGTACTACAGTTTAAGTGGATTGATAAGAGTGGCAACTTAACTCAATCACAGGGCCATTTTCAGCTCCATCTTTAATTACCCCAACAGGTGTTTGTTTGTTTATTTTTTTTGTTTTTAAGAAGGACATGCTAAGTATCCTGAGGACATGGAGGACATCAAACTGGGAACATGAAGGGGCATATTTATTTTACTTCTCACCTCCTGGACCACAAATCAAACACCAAGACATAAATTGTCAAACATTTTAATCACTGAGCATCTGGAAAATCATTTTTTTTTCTCAAGTCACACTTGTGGTAAGCGATAGAAGATAAACACCAACTGTTTGGTTCCTTAAGTGAAACATAATGTTTTCATAACTAAATGGGAAAAGAAAACTGCAAAGAATTAATGTATCAATTTTTAAGAATTCTCTGTTTGGAGCTACAGAACACCAGACTCCCTGGGTTTCCAGGTTCTCAAATAGCAGATGTGATGTGATCAAAGCCCAGAGCCCTCCCTCGTCCTGGCCCCAGGGTGTGCTTATGTGCTCAGTCTTCAAAGGGGGACGTGAGGGTGGAGGAGGGAGAAGGGGAGAATTTAATCCAGGCCAACTCCTAAACGTCAGCCACATGAAACTAGGGAGCAAGGGAATCAGGGCATGGGGCCAAGAGCTGGCGGGCTGATCTACCTTGAAATCCTCTGACTGCTGCCTAGTAGCTCTGCAGCCTTAGGCCAGGGCCAGCTGCAAACTAATAGTCCATAAAATAAGAGAAATAAGACTCTTTGCAGGGCCACACAGAGTAAGGAGAGGATGAACAAATGTTTGGGAGGGTTTAGCATTTCTGCTTATAGACGGTGACAGAAAAGTCAATCCTAACTTCTTCTTCCTAGTAACATTCTTAAAAGAAGTTATGAAGAGCAGCTTTCAGTTGAGGAGAAAGTTGAGTATGTGTGAAAGAAAAAGTGGGGGAGTAGGATGCTCCTGGGACTGTCAACCCACAGAAACAATGGCAAAGAGAAAAACAGAGAAGAAAAGCTGTTGAAAATAAATTGTTCAAAACTCTGGAAAATAGTCAAAGGAAAAGGTCCTGTGTATTATGGGAAATGTAAGATGCCACGTCAGTGCAGGCTGCAGACTCAGAACATAACTGAGAAGACCTAGTGCCTCGCCTTTGGCTGAGCTCTGGGTTCAGTGCGAGCAGGAAGCGAAGGCTAAGGCAGAGTTGATGTGGCTGTGTGAGTGTGAAGGCTGTCACAGTGCAGCGCCAGTCTGCAAAGGGCACAGTATTTCCTTTCTTTTCTTTATTCTTTTTTGGGAAGAGGGGGAAAATACTCCAGGTATTCAGAGAACTCTCTCACATATTCCTGACAATATCACACACAGCAAAGAACATAGTCATTAAAAATATTTCAGAAAATTCCTTAAACAAGAAGCTACAATCTATGACAAGGAACAACAGAAAAATCCTAAGGAGAGGAATAATCTGATTTCCAGCATTACTATGTTATGATATTCAAAATATATCATTCTCAACAAAAAATTACTGCAAGACATGCAAAAAAACCAAGAAAGTATGGCTTATTCACATGAAAAAAATTAAAAGATAGTTAGACCTCCCATTCAATCCTGCAATCCCATTACTGGGCATCTATCCAGAAGGAAAAAAATACTTTTATTATAAAGACACTTGTACTAGGCTGTTTATTGCAGCCCAATTTATAATTGCTAAAATGTGGAAACAGCCTAAATGTCCTTCAACCCAGGAATGGATTGGTAAGCTGTGGTATATGTATACTATGGACTATTATCCAGCCATCAAAAATAATGGTGATTTTACAGCATTTGTACTAACCTGGATGGAAGTGGAACACATTATTCTTAGTGAAGCATCACAGGAATGGAGAATTAAGAATCCTATGTATTCAACTTTGATATGAAGACAATTAATGACAATTAATGACCTGGTGGGGCATGGGGGAAGGGAGACCAGACAGAGAAGGAGGGAGGGGGGGTGTGGGCAAGGGAAAAAAAAGAAAAAAATAGTGACTAATTCTCATATAAATTGTATTTAATTTTGACCAAAGTACATTACTGAAACATTAATTTTTAATTTAACATGTTAATATGTTGTTTATCATATTGCATCCTCATTTATAAGTGAAATAAGTTTGTAATTTCCCCTTTATAATAATATATTTTCTTCAATTGTCTATAAGATTTGGCATGATCTGTTTTTTTGAAATTATCTTTTACTTTTATTTATAAATATTAGTTGTCAATTTTTTGAGACTTTGAAAAAAACAAAATAATAAGAAGTTAATGGATCAAAGTATTCTATAATAGACATACTTCTATCTGACAATGTGAATGTTACTTTCTTTGCATTATTGCTATTCTTATTGCTTAATATTTTGTTGTAGCAATTGTCTGATTTCTTTTCTGAATGTATTCATTTGTTCTTTATGAGCTTTTTGTTCTCAGTCCTTATGTTAAACATTGTTATTGTCATTAAATTTAGCCTTTTTAATATTGTGAAGGCAAAAGTGGAAACCTAATATACACACGTATAAGAAAAATAAATTTTTTAAAAAAGAAATTTTAATGACTTTCACTGAAATAATTACCATGAAAGACACTATCTATTCTCTTCAGGATCTATCCTTCTTATTCCTCTTTTCATCTAGACTTAAAACTACACTGAAATCCCAGTAGCATCCAAAGAGTGAGATATAGTGTGACTCACAAGAAGGTACTGTACACAACAAAAGAACTATATAATTTTTCTAATTTATACAATAATAAATCTGGAAAGTATGTACAGGAATGGATATTAAGGATGTGGGCTAATGATAAAAAAAGAAGACTAACTTATTGATGTGAACCTACTAAGTAGATGCTTTAAATTCATTGCTATAGCTCAACAGGTTAGAATCGGCTTTAACTGTTTACTTGTTTTGTCAAAGGATGAAGAAAACGTGTGACCTATAACAAATAAAAATAAAATGCCAGCCTGCCTTGGTATATTATAGAGGAAGTTATACAAAAGCTTAGAGATATTGGAATGTTAGATTGAATTTATCATGGAAGAAACTGCTCACTTACCCTAACTGAGCTTTCACTCCCACTGCAAGAAATGAGTTTGTAAAGAAAACTTCAGTATCTTTGAACAGCTCTATTACTGCTCATCTGTGTAAGAGAGAAATTTGCAATAACTACTGCCACTGAACTTGGTTCCTGAAATGCAAACAACGTCATTGGATGCCCGGATGGATGGCAGAGGCCAAGTGGAGGTACTTGCTCACTAGAGATGAGTGTGGTATTGTAATAAACAGCGAGGTTAAATCAACAATCAAAATAGTCTGACTCACAGAGATCTATGGCACTGGCTTGTTGATCATGGTGTTCCTGGAAGTGAAGTAGATGAACAGTCTTAAATTCCTAGTGGATTGATACAAGCAGAAGAGTTCTAGGAATCACCAAAACAGAGTTATGGCCTCTCAATCCATTCCAAGACCTAAGTAGTTCTATCAGTTTTTGATTCATGTATTTTGATCCTTGGTTACTAGATGAATACATGTTTAAAACTACTTTTTAAGTTATTTCACACTAATTTATCTCCTCAATAGATTTTTTCATATTTTCATGTGCTTCTTCACTCATTAGTTCATCTAGCTAATGCAGGGTTACTCAGTGTCTCCTTCTTCAGCCAACCATCTTCATAACAAGATTTGTTAACAGGTCCTGGATTTTCTGCCAGAACTTCATTAATTTTAGTTATTTCTCCTGATAAAGGAGAATATAGTGCCCTAGCAGCTTTCACATTTTCCAAAGCACCAAACTCATCTTGTTTGTTTAATTTTGTCCCAGCTTCTGGCAGACTACAGTAAGCAACATCTCCCAAAGCTTCCTGCAAAAATTGCTGATTCCCACTATTCTAACACCATTTTATGTTGTTCTCCATTTGTGGTTCTTCGTGTATTTATGCACTGAGAGCAGAGTGGAGACCATGTGTATTGTGCAGATGGCACTTACTCCCAGTCTATAGGGCTATCTGGGCAATGAGGCTCAGTGTAGGCTGCAGGCCACAGCTGGCACCTGCTTGGAGCACCATGTTCATAGGACTCCTACAGGTCACCCCACTGTGCCTCTGCCACTGGACCCAGGGGGCAGGGTGGAGGCAGGCCAGGAAGCGGGCAGGGATCCTCTTTAGAACTATTACATCCTCTTGATGAATTGATCACCAAGGCAAGGAAAGATCTAAGAGCATCAAACATAGAAAATGTTTGAAAGTATCAAACAGAAATTATCAAGCTGAAAAATATAACTGAACTCAAACATTTAATAGAGGGGTCAACAGCACAGTAGATCAAACAGAAGAAAGGACTAGAAAACTTAAAAGCAGGTCATTGTAAATAATCTAACTTGTGGAACAAAAAGAAAAAAAGATGAAAGAATAAAGAATAAAGACATCTCCTAGGGGACTTATGGGACACTATGAATCAGAATAATATACACATTAGTGATGTATCAGAAAGATAAGAGAAGGTGAAAGGGACAGAAGACATATTCAAAGAAGTAGTGACAGAAAATGTTATAAATATAGAGAAGAAAATAAAAATCCAGATCCAGGAAGTTCAATGGACACTTAATAGTATAAACACAGAGATGCACACCAAGACACATTATAATCAAATTGTCAAGAAGTTAAAGAAAGAGAACACTGAAAACTACAGGGGAAATGTAGCTTGTTAAATACAAGGGTATGTCCATAAGACTATGAGCAGCTTTTTCAACAAAACCCTGCAGGCCAAAGGGAATGGGATGACACATTCAAAAAGCTGAAAGGAAAAAAAACCTGCCAACCAACAGTACAAGAATACTATACCCTGAAATTCTGTCCTTCAAAAATCCAGGGAGATGAAAAGCTTCTCAGACAAATGAAAGCTGAGGAAATTTATTACTAATCTGTCTTATAAGAAATTCTTCGAAAAAGTTTTTCAAGCTAAAGGAAAATATTGATTGCTAAGTAGAAATGTCTTCCATAACTACTTCACTGGGTTTCTGTGCAGATCAAAGGAAAAAAAGTTTATGAAAATTTTTGATAAAAATTGAGTATAATTATTTTATGTGCTTACAAGTAATGTGAACATGTGGAAAACAAACTTTATTTTTTAATAAATAGGCAACATTTTGAGTAATTCGTAAATGAGAAAAAATACCTTTTTTCTTTCCATTATCAAATTATGAAATTTAAAACCAACTACACTGTTACTTTGCAGCTGTTCCACTTACAAAAGTTAAACATTAAAAACATTGCTGCCACAGTTATGATTTAATTAAAATAAAAAGGAAAACTTAAAAAAAATTGCTGCCACATCAACTTCTATCAACACTCTATTCTAAAATTAGGATGCCTTCATAGTAGCCCAAGTTCACTAGAACCCCTACAGGAAACCATACATTGAGTAGTGTGCTCTGTAACCCATAGTGTCTCTTAAAGCTCACATATGTTAAGGATAAATACAGAGATACAGCACAAATGCAACATTGTAAATATAAATGTATTATATTTAAAAAGCACCTAGTCATGTCCAGAGCTGCTAACCCAGGAAGAAGCTTGGGCAACCTACAATTTCTCTTTTCCTGCCTATCTTCCTGCCTTTATGCCCCACTTCCACCTCCCTTTAATTTTATAAGCTTATGACAGTTCCTGTTTGCTCAGCCATTGGGGCAGAAAACCTAGAAAGAATTTCTGGACTTTAGCTCACCAGTGTTTCTGGTTTGGCTAACGTGATAAGAGCTAAAACTGGCATCCACTGCCCCTGTGCCCGTAGGCAGTCTCCACCATCTGATTATCAGGAACCAAGTGTGATTGGGTGATGCTCCTGTGACTGGCTAGAGCCTTGGGATGGTAGAGGTGGGGGTTAACTATAAGTCTTTTGGCAATAAGCTCTTTCCTCTTCCTCTTTTTTTAATTAAATAAATGGATCAAAATTAAATAATTCAAGCTCTGCCTTCAAAATGAATTTTTTTAGTATTGTTTAGCAAAAACAATAAAACTCAATTTTTTTAACCATCAAAAAAATAAATAAAAAGCACCTAGTCATAGAAAGTGATAGCAATAAACTTTTCTAACTTATACCATTAGCAACATGGACCTAAATGAATTAGAATTACTATTTAATTTATTTAATTTATTTTTCCAGAGGGAAAAGAGGATAAAGGGGACCCAGGCAACTTTGATTGCTACTAGTACTATGTGTGTATTTAATTTAAGGAATTTATATTTAAGTATGTATGTATTTAAGGAAGGATTATATTTAAGGAACATGCATTTAAGGAAGTGGGCAGTGAGGCAAATTATAAAGATATGTATATTGTCATAGGATATGAAGTAAAATAAGACAAAGAGGAAAATAAGGATGATAAAGTAAAATAAATTTAAGAGTACCCTCCTGTTGACTCACATTTCCCCAAAAGAAAGTCAATGAAACCCCAGGAAGAGCTGAGACCAGGTTTCTCACTATTCTCCCAATGTTAATTCAAAATTACCTGCCATTAGAAGATGGTCAAAATCAGTAATAGCCCTACATAAGCAGTTATCCAAGGAAAAAACATCCCTGTTTTCCTTTTTCTGCCCTTTGCTTAGATAGTAAAAGATGTATGAGCATAGTGAGGCTCTTTCTGGTCAACTTCTCATACTGAATCCTCTCAGCCCATTGCCAGTGAAACACTCCCTTCCTCCTAGCCCCTTCCTTCAACTTTGTGTGGTTTAGCCTGATGAGTACTTTCAAGAGATTAAACTCTTCTCTGGAACTTGACTCAAAGATAGATTTCCTGTGTGAGGCACAGAAGCAAAGATGGAAGAAGCAGATTGATTATCTCTCTGATCATTGGTCCTCCTTTCATTTCTGGTGTATGCTGATAAACTTTATAGGAAGGCATTGAATACACCCAGGATAAAGAGATTTGTCTAAATTTGCATTAAAAAGTAAAACAGGATATTCATCTAGTTTTGGCTTGTCACTGTAAATTTCTCAATCATAATAACTTTCCAAAGTTTTTTCTAGGTTCAAGAAGTATAAAGCCTTAATATTCAAGTCTTGAATAAAATAATTTTCCTTGAAAAATTTTATATGAAGTTACTGTATATGATGGAAATAAACACACAGCTTTAGAAATATCATAATTGTATTACTATTTCAAAATTGATTTTTAAAATAGGAAAAAATGATAAGTTGGTGAGGTGATGGATTTGTTAATTAGCTTGGTTGAATCTCTGTATAATGTATGCAAAGACCAAAAATGTCACATTGTATCCCATAAATTACACAAATATTATTTTTCAATTAAAAATAAAGCTTAAAGAATGTGTTGAGTGGTGAAAGAACACAGGGAAAACACATTTTTCCCCCTATATCTTTATTAGAAGGGAATTCTTCATCTCAGTCAGATAAAGATCTGTGAAAAACCTGCACCTAACATTTTTCTCAATGATCAAAGACTGGGTATTTTCCTCCTCAAAGCAGAACAAAATGAGAATATCTACTCTATCATTACTGTTCAGTATTGTACTGAAAGTTCTATTTAGAGCAATTAGACAATAAAAAGAAATAAAAGATAATCCAGATTGCAAAGGAAAACGTAAAACTATTTCTATTTGCAGATGATATGACCTTGTACATAGGAAAACAAGTAATCTATTAGTGAAAAAATATTTGAACTAATAAGCAAGTTTAGTAAATTTTCAGGACATAAGAATAATAAACAAAAGATAATTTCCTATGTACTTATAATGAACAATCTAAGATGAAATTTGAAAACCAGGCCAATATCTTCCAGTGTTTGACCTATTCTTTCTTTGAGGATTTTTATTGTTTCATGCCTTAAATTTAAGACCTTTATCCATTTTGAATCAATTTTTGTGAGTAGAGAAAGGTGTGAGTCCAGTTTCAGTCTTTTACATGTAGATATCCAATTCTTCCAACATCATTTATTAAATAGGGAGTCTTTCCACCAGTGGACGCTCTTGTTTGGTTTATCGAAGATTAAGTGGCTGTAAGTTGTTGGTTTCATTTCCTGATTTTCTATATGATTCTAAATGTGTATGTCTCTATTTTTGTGCCAGTACCATGCTGTCTTGACCACTATGGCCTTGTAATACAGCCTAAAATCTGATATGGTGATACCCCCGGCTTTGCTTTTGTTGCTAAGAACTGCCTTAGCTATACGGGGTTTTTTTCTGGCCATACAAAATGCAGAATCATTTTTTCCAAGTCTTGAAAGTATGATGTTGGTATTTTAATAGGGATGGTGTTGAATCAGCAGATTGCTCTGGGAAGTATAGACATTTTAACAATGTTGATTCTTCCCAGCCATAAGCATGGTGTGTTCTTCCACTTGTTGATGTCCTCTGCTATTTCCCTTATGAGGATTTCATAATTTTCTTTATAGAGGTCCTTCACCTCTTTTGTTAGGTATATTCCTAGGTATTTCATTTTCTTTAGGGCTATGGTGAAGAGAGTTGAGTTCTTAACTAACCTCTCATCATGGCTATTGTGGTGCATGCAAAGGCAACTGACTTGTGGACATTGATTTTATATCCTGAGACATTACTGTATTTTTTGATAACTTCCAAGAGTCTTGTAATTGAGTCTTTAGGGTTATCTAAGTATAAAATCATATCATCAGCAAAAAGGGAGAGTTTTACCTCCTCTGCTCCCATTCAATGTCCTTTATTTTCTTGTCTTATCTAATTGTATTGGCTAGAACTTCCAGTACTATGTTGAATAGTAATGGTGACAGAGGACAACCTTGTCTGGATTCCAGTTCTAAGAGGAAAAGCTTTCAGTTTTACTCCATTCAGTAAAATATTAGCTGTGGGTTTGTCATAGATAGCTTCAGTCAGTTTAAGAAATGTGCCACCTATGCCTATACTCCTTAGGGTCTAATTAGGAAAGAATGTTGCATTTTATCGAATGCTTTTTCTGCATCTATTGAAAGGTTCATATAATCTTTAGTTTTGCTTCTGTTGATACAGTGAATAATGACATTATGAAGAAGATTGCCATGGCAATAGCAACAACAGCAGCAATAAACAAATGGAATTTAATTAAACTGAAAAGCTTCTATACAGCCAAGGAAACAACAACCAAAGCTAAGAGACAACCTATACAATGGAAAAGGATATTTGCGTATTTTGAATCAGACAAAAGCTTAATAACCAGAATCTATACAGAACTTCACTTAATCCACAAGGAAAAAACCCAACAATCTCATACATCAATGGGGAAGAGAGATGATAGAATCTTCTCTAAAGACGACAGACAATAGCTAGCAAACACATGAAAAAATGCTCATCATCCCTAATCATTAGAGAAATGCAAATTAAAACCACCCTGAGATATCATTTAACCCCCGTGAGAATTGCCTACATCACAAAATCTCAAAACTGCGATGCTGGAGAGGATGCAAAGAGAAAGGAACATTTTTACACTGCTGGTGGGACTGCAAACTAATATCACCTTTTTGGAAGGAAGTATGGAGAGACCTCAAAGAACTCCACCCAGACCTCCCATTTGATCCTGCAATCCCATTACTGGGCATCTATCCAGAAGGAAAAAAAAACCTTTTATTATAAAGACACTTTTACTAGGCTGTTTATTGCAGCCCAATTTACAATTGCTAAAATGTGGAAACAGCCTAAATGTCCTTCAACCCAGGAATGGATTGGTAAACCGTCGTATATGTATACCACGGAATATTATTCAGCCATTAAAAAGATGGAGATTTTGCAGCATTTGTACTAACGTGTATGGAGGTGGAACACATTATTCTCAGTGAAGCATCATAGGAATGGAGAAGTATGACTCCTATGTATTCAACTTTGATATGAGAACAATTAATGACATGGTGGGGCATGGGAGAAGGGGAGACCAGACAGAGAAGAAGGGAGGAGGTGAGGGAAAGGAAAAGAAAAAGAAAAAAAAAAGAAAAGAAAAGAAAATAGTGACTAATTCTCACATAAATTAGATTTAATTTTGACCAAAGTACATTACATAGACATTAATTTTTAATTCAACTATTAGTATGTTGTTTAGGATATTGTATCCTCATTTATAAGTGAAATATGTTTCACTTTATAATAATACGTTTTATTATATTATCACCTTTATAATAATATATTTTCTCCAATTTTCATATCAGGTATATCCAGAGTAAGTAGAATGATTTTGAAGTATTTCTTCTTTTTCTATTGTCTAAAAGATTTGGCATGATCTGTTTTTTGAAATTATCTTTTACTTTTATTTATAAATATTAGTTGTTTATTTTTTGAGACTTTGGAAAAAAAATAAGAGGAAGAATTTAACTAATGACTCCATACTGAACCTCAGAGTCAGCATCAAACAAAATAAAATACTTAGGAAAAAATTAAGAAAAGACACATAAAACTTGTACTCTGAAAATACAAAATGTTGCTAAAATTAATTAAAGAAGACCTAACAAATGGAAAAACATTCATCACTCAAGAATTAGGAAACTTAATATTGCTAAGATGCAAACATCTTAACAAACTGATCTACAGATACAAAAAATTTTATAAAAATTTCAACTAGTTTCTTTGCTAAAACTAACAAGGTTTTTTTAACACTCAAATGAAAATTCAAGAGGTCCTGAA
Organism: Galagoides demidoff; assembly: GCA_963574575.1. Lineage (NCBI taxonomy): Eukaryota > Metazoa > Chordata > Mammalia > Primates > Galagidae > Galagoides > Galagoides demidoff. Next base: position 17,414 of record CAUYQV010088529.1, read on the forward strand.
AAATCAAAATAATCTTTAAAAAAGAACAAAGTTGGAGGATCTATGTTTGCTTATTACGAAATTTACAACAATGATCAGAACATTGTGATACTGACATAAGAATGGACATATAAATCAATGGAATAGAATCAAGATATTAACCTTTGCATCTATGGCCTATTCATTTTTAACAAAGGTATTAAGACCATTCAAGGGGAAAAGAATAGTCTTTTCAACAAATGATAATGGAATAACCAGATACCCACGTGAATGCCAACACTGAAATGAAATTGACTTTTCTTACACCATACATAAGGACTAACTAAAAATCAATCATGGATATAAATGTAAAAGCTAGAGATATGCTTAAAAGAAAAGATTAGTAAATCTTTATGACTTTAGATTAGACAAAGCCTTCTTAAATACAATATGTGAAAGTATAAGAAACAAAAGAAAAAATAGAAAATTGTACCTCATTAAAATTAAAAACTTTGAGCAGGCATGGTGCCTCATACCCATAATCCTAGCACTCTGGAAGGCCAAGGTGGGGGGATCTCTTGAGCTTAGGAGTTCTAGACCACCCTGAGCAAGAGCAAGACTCTGTCTCTAGTAAATATAGAAAAATTATCTAGGTGTTATAGCAAGTGCTATAGACCCAGCTACTCCTGAGGAATGTAAAGCAGGAATTGCTTAAGCCCAGGACTTTGAGGTTGCTGTGAACTAGGTTTCTAGCCTGGGGCAATAGGGTGAGACTCTGTCTCAAGAAAAAAAAAAAAAAACTTTTATGTGCAAAGGACACTATTAATAAAGGGAATAGATAAGGCCCACCCACCCTAATTCTGTCCCAAGTGATTGCACACACCTGAGGAAGAGGGAACACGCTGACAATCTATCAATCAGAACGCAGCATGCCAAATGCAAAAGGGTGTAGAGTACTCGCTAGCTTAACAACAGGTACAATAGAGTCTTGAAAGTGACCTAGAACAGCCTTAAAACTAATTGTCATGTCCTCAACTTAAATCTGCATTCTGGTCCATGCTGGGGACCCTAACAACAGCCACTGGGGCAGTGACCCTTTCCCCCTCCCCCACCTCTCCTCCCAAGACAAAGACATAAAGGACCTAGTCAGCCCCACCCCCAGAAGTTTGCACCAAAGGACCTAACTTCCTGGGCAAGCTGTGGAATTTGCCCACCTTCTATGGCCCCACATTAAAGAAAGGCGTCTCTAATTGCCTCTGGGTGCTGATGCCATTTTTGCACTGCCCAGGCAGGTCACCCTCCCCTTCAATAAACTTGGCCCTGAACATCTCCACTCAGGTCTTGTCTCTGGGTGCCACTGCTTACACTTTTCAGTCCACACCCCCCAGTGGCCTCTCAGAGAGCCTCAGGGGATGTCCTTCACATGCAGTAAGACTCAAGGTCCCAGGTGACCTCTGAACCACTAGTTAGGCCTCATGCAGACAGTATAAAAGAGAACTCCCAGCCATAAACTCTTTACCTTTTCCTTATCACAACAGTGGAGGCCACTTTCACTGTTTATGCCTGAAGTATTTTGCTCTGTAAGCCTATATCTTGCTCTTACTCTGTAAATCTATCTTTATATTTTTTCAATAAACTTTGTTTAACACTTGCCTTAATTTTTTGGCCAAGAGTGCTCCAAGAACCAAGGACCCTGGCAGCTGCCTGAAACTCTGACATTTTAGGAGACAAGCAACTGCCTTGAAACCCAATACAACAATAAAGAAAATAATTGCATGTCAATAAGCATTAAGATCTGAAAAATAATAAGTCAAATGAGACAATAAAAATACAAGCCACCAACCTGGAGGAAAACACTGTTTTTGTCCAGTCAGAGAATGTTAGTTTCACTCCAATCCTAACCCCCAATATTTCCCTGGACTCAGCTAATCAGCTAGTCAGTGCACCTCTAGGATAAAATAGTCCGAAGTTTTGCTCAATAATGTACACAGTTATCACTGCTGCTAGGACAAATGACAGTATCCTCATCAAACTGAAAGTTTCACTTTTCAGCTGAAAATGTCACCGTGTCTGACTTACCGGGCACCATGATAATGATGGAGATCAGTAAGCTCAAAGCTGAAGTCCTCCCCAAAGTACGCATTTCGAGTGCTGGTCTACTTAAACAAAAATCCCCTGCAACTCAATTAATTAATCAACTCTCAACCTGTGTGTTGGCTAATTTGATTAGCTTCACAAGCTCTGGGGAATAGCTGTCTCTAAGACTATAGTTTTCTGGTTACATGGCCCTGGAGTAATTAGAGCCAGTTTATAGTGACGTAGTGAGAATCCAGATAGGGGAAGTGGTTGGGGTGTGGACTTAAAGTACTTAAAGAAAAGAACTAATGAGTTTTTAGTCAGGGCCTCAAAACTGAATTTAAATGCATTTTTTAATTAAAAATTGTATCAAAATGGACTTCTTAATCTTCACATCAGTGTTAAGCTTGATTATTTGAGTAGCCCAAATTATAGAGACTTTTAACGAGTTGTGCATACATTGCCCTGAAAAACACACCAAAAAACCTTCTCTTAGAGAAGTGAAAAGGAGAAAGACCAGGAGGAGTACAAGGAGTCCCTGTAGTCCATTGCCAAGTTCCCTGTTGCATGACACTGGCCAAGAGAACAGAGCTGGAATCTTCAGGAGCCCTAACAATATCTCCATGGTGTTAAAAACATGAATTGTGTCCTTGCATGTATGACAATGATATCGTGGTATATTCCAGGTTTCAAAGTGGCAGATTCAACAGTTACATTGTTGGAGAGAATGAACTGATACACATAATTAAGTAAGGTATATATAAAGGTTAGTGGTATTTGTAACCAAGGAGAAGAGGTAGTTTTGGCCATGGTGAGAGACACAGAGAAGGAGATTGTGGTGGCAAAGTAGAAAGGGGGTGGTGGTGGTAATAGAAGGCACTGGGCAGTTGGAGGGCCTCTCTCCAGGGGCTTGAGGGAATGAACCCATATATATGAGTTCCTTCCTGGAAAGGACAATAATTTCACTAATTTCTAGCCTGGCACAAATAGTCTACTCTATGCCAGATATCCCTTTAAGCACAGAAGGGCAGGGGGTATACATTTTGGCAGAGAGCAAAACATGTACTAGGATCTTGGACTAAGCAAACAGTGAACTCGGGAAATGTAATAGAATTGCTAATTTAAAAAAAAAAAAAAAAGGAAGAAAAACAACAAATGTCCTGTCTCCAACTTGTCGGTTTCTAGAGAAAGCTCTTCTCTTTTCCTAAGGAAAAGGAAAGTTTATGGATGTTACTGAGGTGGTATTCTTGGTGCCATAGGTGAAATCATTCTGGCACAGGGGGCAAAGTCATGTCCAAGGTCAGGGCTTTAGGCTCGGGTAATGTCACCTACAATGGGGGACTGGGGCTAGAACTGTGATGTGAGATATCCTGGCCAAGTGGATACCAACTTCAGTTGATATGTCTTGTTTTTGTGCCTCTGATACATGAGTCACTATGAAAGTTTTGAGGCGGACTATGTTATAGTCCATTATTTCACGTCCAAGAAACACAGTCAACAGGGTCCTTTTTGATTCACCTGTGCAAACTTCAGCTTCTCAGCTTATTGGTGTTTCCATCCACATGGAAATTTTAGGTTTCTTGATTTTTGTGTATCTCAAAACTTCATAATGACCTATGTACTATAATAAAGCTAAGACACTTGTGGAATTTGGAAGCAATGTTGGGCCTAGGAGCTTGACTTGCAAACATCTTTTAAGTAAAGGGGCAGAGCTAGCAAACTAATAAAGTTCCAAACTAGGAGTGCCATTTGTCATTTTCACCAGTTGCAGAGGGCAGATTGCACCCATCCTCACCACATTTCACAGCTGAGTTCAGGTTAGCCTCATTTTAAGTGATCAACAGTCCTTGTGGCTAGTAGATAACACAATGGTCAATACCATGCTAAGCATAGTTTTTTCATGTTGTCATTATTATGCTCCAAAAGTTTTTGATGATAGATATTGATTTCACCTTCTTCTTTTTTTTTTTTTTTTGCAGTTTTAGTTGGGGTGGGGCTTGAACCTGCCACCCCCGGTATATGGGGCTGGCACCCTACTCCTTGAGCCACAGGCACTGCCCTTCTTTTTTGAAGGACAGTTTTGCCAGATATGGAATTATTGTTTTATTTTCTTTTTTATCTTAGCACTCTAATATGACATCCCTTTGCCTTCAGCCTTCTGGACTTCTGATTAGTAATTAATTGGCTGTTCATCTTATTTAGTATCCCTTATATAGGAGCAGTTACTTCTTGGTGCTCAAGGTTTTGATATTTTTATTTTAATTAAGGTGTTGTGGGTCTCTGAGTTTATCCTCACTGGGTTCATTGAGCTTCCTGGCCTCCCATTATGCATAATATGATGGTGTTGTATAAGTCTCTTCAGTTCTATTCATTTTACTTCATCCTTTTTTCTTTCTGGATCTCAGATTGGATCATCTCAATTGACATATATTTGAGTTCTCTATATCTTTCTTCTGACTGTTCAAATTTGTTATTGACCCCTCTAGTACATTTCCTATTTCAATTAGTGTACTTCACAATTCCAGAATTTCTACCTGGCTCACTTTCTTTTTAGCCTTTTTGTCTCTGCGTTGATAGTCTCTATTTGGTAAGATTGTATTTTTCTGGTTTTCTTTAGTATTTTGTACATGGCTACTTGGGCAACAGGCCCAAGAAGGAAATGAGAGCGAGAGAAAGGGGCAGAAAAAACATTTGATGAAATAATTATTTAGAACTTCCAAACTTTCATAAAAGACATTAGTCTATATATCCAAGAAGCTCAATGAAGCCAAACTAAGATAAACGTATAGAGAACAACACTGAGATAAATTATAATCAAACCTTTAAAACTCAAGACAGAGAGAATCTTGAGAGCAAAAAGAAGTGACTCATCAAGTACAAGGGATCCTAAATAAGATTAACAACCAATTACTCATCAGAAGCAAGGGAGGACAAATATTTTTTCTGCATAAAGAAAAAAATTGAGCATGTGTAAAATACTTGATTTAAAGCCTTTGACTATTTGGAAAATGTATTTCCTTAGGGACAGTTCCTGGTTTTTTTTTCCTGTGCGTGAGATATACTTTCTTATTTTTTGCATGCCCCGTAACTCTTTTAATTGTTGAAACTGAACATTTTGAATATTGTGTGCATCACCCTTGGAAATTAGACTCTTCCCTCTCCCCCGGGGTTTATTGTTGCTACTTGTTTGTTCCTTTTGTTTGTCTAGTTTTTACCAAACGAATTTGTAAAGTGTGTTCTTTGTTGTGCATGGTCTCTGAAGTCTCTGTTATATTAGCTCATTGGTCAGCTATTGATTGGACAATGATTTCCTTACATACTTGTATCCAAAAGAAAATGTCTCCTAGTGTTTATAGATGGGCTCAGTTTATGTATTAGGGCACACCTTCAACACTCACCAGGCAGTTTACAACACTGCCTTAGCCTTCCTTTTTTATTTACACAGAGCCTAAACATCAGCCAGAGGTAAGAGCATAGGGACTCCTCAGAGTTTCTGGAGTAAATGTCCAGGACTGGGCATATGGATGGCCAATTACATTCCCCAGTATACATAGGAGTTTTTCAAAGACCTTAATATCTCATGTATCTTTTCCCAGCAGACTTTTTTCTCTGTCTGCTGCTTGTCCCATTTTATGCCCTGTCATCTGAGGCAGCTGCCACAAGTACAATTGCCTTAACTGATATTTGACAATGACTACCATCTTGAGATAGTTAAGCAGAAGAAACAAAGGCAAGCTCCTGAGTCAATCCCTTAGAGAGCCACTAGGCAAGTCAAAACACACAACCAAAATTCCTTGACAGCAATATCTGTATGGCCCCCTCTGACATCACAAACCACAGCAGGAGGGTGGAAGCTGTCCCCATTAGCCACTGTCCATCTGGAGAGTGAGGGATGGTGGGCAGGAGGGTCAAAATAGCATATCTCTCTACTACTGAAGTTTGCCAGTTCTCTCTTTATTAAGTATTCCCTTGGTGCAGTAAGCTTTTTAAATTAGATTTAAGAGTTCAAAAAAGTTCATTCAGATAGTTTTTGCCAATTTAATTGTAGCTTTAGTGGAATAACAGAGCTTTACAGTTCTCTACTTCACCATTTTTATTGGTGTCACTAAACATGAGGTCTGACAGTTTTATGAACTCATCCTATAAAAAGTGCTACGTGCCTCATTGGTGAGTATCAGTACAGTCACCTTCAAACTGCTCCCTTTGGCCATCTGGTGACCGTAGTGATATTCAGTAATGAGATCTGTAGCACTTTTTCTGGGATAAATTTGCAAACTTAATTGTCCAACTTTTTTCTTTTAAATTGTTGCTGATAATTACTATGTCACAGTCCCTAACCATTGTTTGCACTTGTTCTTCTCAAAGTTAGACTCTTTTGTTTAAATTACATATAACCTGCTTCCGGTATAGCAAAATATGATTACTTACAAAACCACTTTTGGAAATTTTGCAGCTTTTCACCAAATACAGTTTTACTGGCTTCTGGTCTGAACAAGTCAGTGCCTCCAGGTTCTCTCGCACCATTCAGCCTGCTCACCTCACCATCCCCCACTGCTCTGGGCAGTGTGCCTTCTGCGTTCCCTCCACCTGCCTCTCTAAAGTGCATGTTTAACACTGAAATGGTTACCCACATGAATTTCCTGTTCGGGTTGATGCTATCATAGACATTTCCACCACAATACAAACATTTCATCTAATAGCCATAATAGCACAAATAGAAACATTAACTTACACACACAAACTAGACGTTAGGCTCTCCTGGTGTGGTCAACCTAAGACCATCAGGCTGATAGTGACTTGCAAATATCTTTTAAGTAAAGGAGCAGAGCTAGCAACTTAATATCCTTCTAAACTAGGAGTGCCATTTGTCATTCTCACCAGTTGCAGAGGGCAGATTGCACCCATCCTCACCATATTTCCGATTCCAGTTCTCCACATGTCATAAGCATGGTAGCTCAGAAGACACTCATCTTTGTTTCATTTGAAACACAAGGAAGAAACCAAGCATGGTGGCTCAACGCCTATAATTCCAGCACTCTAGTAGGCCAAGGTGGGCAGATTGCCTGAGCTCACAGGTTCTAAACCAGCCTGAGATAGAGAGAGTGAAACCCTGCCTCTAAAAATAGCCAGGTGTTGTGGCCAGCACCTGTAGTCCCAGCTACTCTGGAGGCTGAGGCAAGAGAATTCCTTGAGTCCAAGAGTTTGAGGTTGCTGTGAGCTGTGATACCATGGCACGCTACTAAAGGTGACAAAGCAGGACTCTGTCTCCAAAAAAAAAGAAAGAAAGAAAAGGAAAAGAAATACAAGGAAGGCAGTTTGAATGCTTCAGCTTCTACATTTGCTCTAACATTTTAGAATACATTATTTAAGTCTCCAAATAGTTTTGATAATGAGTTAGAATTTGTTTTGCTTTGTTTCAGAGGGGAATTTGTCCTTTTTTCTCACTCACAATGGAAATTAGCCATGCTAGTTACTCCAGGATTATATTGTCAGATATAATCCCACCACATATTCAATGACCAGGATCCCAAAGAGAAACAGACATTCTGGACTAGAGAGACCTGGGGTGGGTTTTATTTCATCTTTCCTATAGATCTGTATCAAAAAAAGGACAGGAGAGAATTAAAAAACAAATACAAACTCTAGTGCTTTTAACACTTCCTCATGCCTCTTACATTCCTCTAGTTTTAAAACAAACAAGGTACTAAATAATACTAGTGATGTCCTACTAACTGAGAGATAACTCACATGATTGATTAAATGTATAGTTAAAATTCAACACTTGAAGGAGGTATAGCTAAGGAACAGAATGCAAATGCTTTAAACCCTTAAAATGTGAAAATACTAAAGAATCATGAAGTAGGGGAAAAGGGAGATTTGAAGTGTAAATTTGTTAAGATTTCTTATTTTTCATGATATACAGTCAACAGGTACTGTGTCACAATGGAAATATAGTATTTAAGGCTGGGCACAGTCACTCATGCCTATAATACTAGCACTCTGAAAGGCCAAGTCAGGAGAATTGCTTGAGCTCAGGAGTTGGGGACCAGCCTGAGCAAGAGCAATACCCCATCTCTATCAAAAATAGAAAAACTAGGCAGGTGCTGTGGTGGATGCCTGTAATTC
>CAUYQV010088530.1:0-29809 GCA_963574575.1 Galagoides demidoff
CTGTGGTCCCAGCTACTTGGGAGGCGGAGGCAGGAAACTCGCTTGAGCCCAGGAGTTGGAGGTTGCTATGAGCTGTGATGCCATGGCACTCTACCCAGGGGGACAGCTTGAGGCTCCGTCTCAAAAAAAAAAAAAAAAAAAAGAGAGATAAAGCAACCTGCCTGGGATCATGCGGATAAAGAGGGGTGAGAACAGTCCTCGAACCCTAAATCCAGAGCTTTGCCTACTGGCCCTGGGGCCCCCTTAGGGCCCCTGCCAAACAGGGACAGACACATCTCTGCCCTAACAGAGCCCACAGTCTAGGGTAGGGCGTGGGACATAACTTTAGGACAAAGTCAAATCCCTTTTATATGTTCCTTCAACATCCAGTTCAATCCTCAGCATACAGCAGGTGCTAAATTATTGTGATCATCATGCTTTGGAGTGAAATAAGCTATGAGATGTTATGACTTTGACTCTACTTAGAATTTCATTTCCTCCTCCATAAAATGGGGATAATAAAGGCTGAGGCAGGAAGATCACTTGAGCCCAGTTTGAGGTTGAGTGAACTACGATTGCATCACTGCACTCCAGCCTGAGTGACAGAGCTAGACCTCATCTCATAATAATGCTTGTCTTCCTGGCCCAGCTGCGAATAGGCAAAGGGCATTGCAAGTAGGAAAACTTGACATAGGCACCTACCATGGACCATGTTTTGCCTCCAGGCCTATGGTAATACCACATGATCAAAATTATTCTCCCCATTTTATGGATGAGGAAACTGAGGACTGGAGAGTCAAACCCAATCACTAAAATTCCCGCTCCTTTCACTGCATTCTGCTGCTTCCTTTTATTGCCTCTGTACCTAGCATGTATTTTTTGGTTTTGTTTTAGTTCTAAGTCCCCAAGTGAGATAGGGCGAGATTGAAATGAAGCCACAGGCCCCTCCCTTCCAGGGGTAAATAGCCAAGGGCCCTGTGAGGAAAGGACTGGACTTGTACTCTGGGTACAGGGATCCCTCTCAGTCAGCATATGGAGAAGACATGGCATCCTCAGCCTTTCCTCTGTGGTGGGGCGGGGATGGTTCATGGAGTCCCTTTCCCCTTCATTGGGCTTCACTGGGACCTGCTTTCTCTAAGAGCCTGGCTGTCCACTCTCAAGTGTGAAAGCCAGACTCCTGCCCAACACAGGCATGCGGGTGCTTTGGCCACCCACAGCAAGGCTATAGACTTGTGCAGAGGGAAATTCAGGAGTCAAGAGACTGGGCTTGACCCAGAGGACAGCTGGCTTCTGTGGGGAGCCCTTCTCTGGCCCCCAGGAGGAGCCAGCTCAGGCCTGGCCAGAGAAGTGGCTCAAGCATACGCCTGAGCCTTGAGTTCCCTGATGTCTGCAGCTGCTCCCAGGACCACCCCATGAGACAGAGGCTACTGAGCCCCCGAGAGAGCTGTGGGGCCGAGAGGAGGGGTGGTATTTTCTCAGCAGGATTTATGTGTATGTGCGTGTATGTGAGTGAGTGTTTAACAAGGAGTGGGGCCTGCTCCACTTCTGAGCCTGGAATTTATACAGCCCCTCGTTGGCGGCTGCAGTTTATCTTGAGCAAAAGAATAATAAACTCGGTTGACAGGATGATGTATTCAAAGCATCTTCCCGTCACAGCACAGAGCCCTGCCCGCTGTTAGGATGTCTGGCATGGTGGGGACCATGTTATCGAGTGTTTGGCCCCCGCGGATTGTCAACAATGCATTGTTTGCAGGCTTGGGGCAAGGCGGAGATGAGCCGGGACTTGGGCGAGAATAGGGGGGTCTGGCCACATGGGGGGAAAAGACTGCCACCCAGATAGGGTCAAAGAGGCGTCTGTCTTTGATGGAAGCCCAGCTCCATCAGAGGCCCAGCCCCCTTCTTGCCACCCTCATTCTCCCTTTCCCTGCCTGGGAGAGAATCCTCTACACTGACCTTCAGGCTGGTCCACGCACAGCACCCAAGGTAAAGGGACAGAGTCAGCGTCAATGCCCTCCACAGTGTGCGGAAGACCACCCCCACTCTCCATTTCCCATTTTTTCCTTAACCAAGCAAAGAAATTAGCATCAAACCTTAGCTTCAAAAAATATGCAGACTTGCTGAACCTTGGAAAGGGTAAGGGAAAGAAAACCAATATTAACCTGTCTCATTAATAAGAGAGCTGTAGCCTAGGTCACAGTGCCACCTCGGAAGCTTCTTCCCTCCCTGGAGAGGAGGTCATCCCAGTGCTTACCTCCCATGATAAGCTGTGCTGTTACCACTTGGTAAGGGCTTGTCATGGGAATGAAATAACATGAGGATCAGGCAAACACTTGGAAAACTTCAGACAAGAAATTCAAATTTATTTTTCTACTCAGCCAGGAGTGCCTTGGCTTTGCCTTGGCCACTGTGCCTTTCCCTCACCCTCCAGTGCTGGGAAGTCCTTTCTCTGGCCTCACCTCAAGCTCTCTCATTTTAGTTCAGTTGTTCCTTTAGACCAGTTCGCACATATGTTGCAGTTCCAGTTCTCTCCCTGTGTGCCTCCCTTTTTCCTGGCTTAGTGGTCCTTCTGGATCCCAGGCAATTCCTCCTGCCAATCCAGCTCCAGGACTCCCACTTCCTAAAGGAACAAGCCTTCTGGTCATGCTCCAGGAAGCATGGCAGCTCTCCTGGGCCCCACAGACTGAAACCCCATGGGGGGTACAGCACAATGGCAGGGATAGAAGGGCGAGGGAAGCCCAAGGTACTGAGCCCTGACCAAGCAGATGGCTCCATTCCAAGTGTCCATTTGGAACCTCATTTCATCCTCTTGATAGCCAGTATATCCCCATTTTATGGATTTAGAAACTGAGGCTAGAGAAGATTTAGTCTCTTGCACATGGCAGAAGGACCTCAAGCCCAGATGGCCTGCCAGGCTCCAGAGTGTACTTGACCCTAATCCTCAAAGGAAGGCAGGAAAAAACCTTACCTGAGGCTGTGGAGCTCTGAGTCTAACAGCTGGGCAAGTGGGGGTCAAGGCCACTGAGAGAATCAAAGGGAGCCAGGGCTGTGGGAGGGTGGTGGGAGAGCGGTGGGAGAGAGGAGGGGTATAGAAGCAAAGGCCTAGAGGCCGGAGCAGGCCCAGGGCAGACATTGGGAGAGGAGCTCGGATCTGAGCAATAGCACATGGGAATAATGGTGCCATAAGGCCAGGGAAGAGTCTCCTTAGATCCCTGACAGGATTCAGCCATTTATTCACTCACTCATTTATTCACTTGTTCACCCATTTATTCTGTTCCTTATTTGCGCAGTCAAACCCCTTGGAGTCTAATGGGAAAGGCAGACCTATCAGGAGGTCAGGGCCACTTGCAGTCCTCATTCACCCACCCACCCATTCCCTGTGTATTGAGTACCTACTGTGTGCAAGCCCTGAACTCCACAGATGAGTAAGCCTGTCCTCATCCTCCAGTGGACTCAAGGTCCCCTAAGGGAGAATAGTAGACCGCAGACACCCTCAAGCCAAATACTTGTGTGTTCATCGAGTCAACCAACTCCATAGACAGTGCTGGGATCAGGGAGAGGAAGAGACATACGCCTGCTTGTGATGAGCTCAAGCTGGTTGAAGACATGAAAAAAGTGCACAATATTTCATATCCAGCATACTGAGAACCGTAAAAAATGGTGAGCAAGAAGCAAAAAGGAAGTGCACTGGCCCCCCCAAAGGGAAACAACTATGCCTTTTAATTTGCATTCATTCATTCTTCATTCATTGTATAACTCATCTGTTACTGAGCATCTTTTGTGTGCTGGGCATTGCTGGAAATAACAGGAGAGTCTATGGGAGATGAGCAGACCCTCCTGGCCCTCTTTGGAGGACAGGCCAAGCTTGGGGTGGGAGGGGGCCAGGGCCAGGATAGACCCTTCCCAGATATTCGAAGAGTGGCAGTGGTTAGGAACGGGGGTGTTTAGGGGTACAGCCTGGGACAAGTAGAGGGAAGCTGGCCCTATAGGGGGTTGTATGTGGGCCACACTGTGCTCTGGCCACAGCCTTGGGGTTAGACCATATGAATAAGCAGGGGGAGACCTATAGGAACAAAGGAGGAGATGGACTGGGAGAGCTGGGTCTCTGGGATAGCAGAAAGACCCAAGCTTTGTCCAAGGACATATTTCTAATGAACAGAATTCTGTTCATTAGAACAGAGGACCAGGCATTGTCAGGACTTCCTGGATCCTTGATTTCCATATCTCCTCTCTTCCCTAGGGTAGATTTGCATATGTTTGCCGGAAGTGTGCTCCTATCTAGATTCATTTCAGGTATTTTGATTTATGTCGTTGCTTCCACCACCCCTCCCACCTCCAAGCTAGTTGTCACCATGACTTTTGCTCCCACTTCTGGAAGAGAAGACAGGGCTAGTATGATACCCAGCTGCAGAAAATCCCAATGTTTCTCCGTGACACTTCCTAGTAAAGGCTGAACACAGTTTTCCTGAGAGCTAATCTGCCTGCCTGACCAGAATGTGCTCTGGCTAAAATTGCAGTGAGCTCGGCAGTCCCTGAAGACTTGCGTAAACTGAGCCATGTCTTGAATGCTCTTGCTGGGGCTAGGGGAGCCAGCCAGAATGAGAACCGCCTGTGGCCTGTCGGTAGGAAAGCAACTAATGGGGTGATGAGTGAGCGTCGCCTGGAAGTCTGAGGGCCATCCCATGTCAGGGTCTCAGCTGACCAGAGCTTTGGGGCCCAAACAGGGCTGGGCGTGGGACTCCTTCCAGGGCCTGGCCGCAGCCTCTGGGCCTGCAGAGCATGGCCTGCAAGTACCCGCGCACTCAGACAAGTACATGCCGGGTGGAAGCTGGACTACTGTGGATCTTGCACAGCTTGGAGTAGAGAGAGTTGCGAAGCGTCAATGCTGTAAGACCCTAGGCGAGTCCCTTCCCCTCCTTGTGCCTCAGTTTCTCCTTCTGTTCCATGAGAGTCTTCCCTGTGTTTACAAATGCCTGATGATCTCCTCTCCCCAGAGGAGATCTCCTATTCTAGAAAGGCCACCACCAATTCCACCACCCTGGGGCTCACACTTTTCTCCTGGGAGGCTCCCATTTGCTGGCAGGTCATACAAACTTCAGTGAGCACCCATGAATTTGCCTGCTGCAAGGCAGCACACACTGATTATGGTGTGACAGGAGAAGGGGCCTAGAAGCTGCTGGAAATCTAAATACCTTCCTCTACTCCATCCTCACCATCTTTGTCTTCACCATCTTCGTCTTCTTTCTCTCCAAGTTGTCTTGGAGAGGTTCCCCTGTCAGGAAATGGAAATTTCTCCACCTGGATAGGGACAGAAGGAGGAAATAGGCCTCTTGCCCCACCAGCCTTGACCTCTGGCCGAAAGCTCCTGAATTGTGTCCACTCCCCCACCTCCCCACCACACACATGCCCTGGGCTGTACAAGGCTCAGCTTGTCACCAGCAGGCTCAAATGAGCTGGTGTGAATGCTCCTTATCACAGACAGCTTATCTCCTATGGTCACTCAACCAACAGACTCCAGAGAGCCACTCAGCCAGGCCTCTCCCAACCTCTCACTTCTTCAGCCCAGATTCTCTCTTTCCCCTAGGGGACACTGGACTCCAGTGACCCTCCCTAATGGTCAGAGCCAGGCTGTGGAAGAGAAGGGGAGAAGGGTAAGGGGTTCCTGGGAACTAGGAGGGGTTTATAAGGACTCTGAGGTGTCAGCTTTTCCTACTAACCCCTTAACCTGATAGGTTCCCATATGCTCTTACTTATCCCCTGTGTGATACAGATTATGGGAGCCCACCCCACCCTATGCTCCTATCACCCCCACCCCAAAGTGAAGAAATAGGCTATTGTCTCTGGTGCATTGATCTACCTACCCTCTCAGACCGGTGCTCCCTGAGGACAGGGCAGTGTCACCCCTCACACTGGGCTCCCCTCAGACAGGAGGACAGGACTCTGTCTCCCCTCAGAAAGGAGCTCCCTGAGTTCAGGGCAGTTGCACTTTAAGGAGGGGAAATGGATTGGATGACCCTTGACGATCTTTGGGTCAGTAAGACCTTCTATAGATCTGGAAAGTCAGCCCAGGATGGGCTTGATGGTTGGTCTTTTTTTGCAGCTGCTCTTTTGATTATAAAATCAAGGGGTGGGTTGGTTTTTTGTTTGTTTGTTTGTTTGTTTTGAGACAGAGCCTCAAGCTGTAACCCTGGGTGGAGTTCTGTGGCATCACAACTCACAGCAACCTCCAACTCCTGGGCTTAAGTGAGTCTCCTGCCTCAGCCTCCCAAGTAGCTGGGACTACAGGCACCTGCCACAACACCCAGCTATTTTTTTGTTGCAGCCATCATTGTTGTTTGGTGGGGCGGGCTGGATTCGAACCCGCCAACTCTGGTATATGTGGCTGGCACCTTAGCCACTTGAGCCACAGGCGCCAAGCCAGAGTGGGTTGTTCTTAAAGACAGAATGGAAAAAGGAAGGAAAGAATGAGAAAGAACAGAAGGGAGAGAGGGACAGAAAGAAGGAAGGGAATGAGTGAATGAATGTTGGAGGAAGAGAAGAAAGGAAGGGAGGGAGGGAAAGAGAGAAAAGAAAGAAGGGAAAAAAGGGAGAAAGAAAGAGGAGGGAAAAAGCTTAACAATCTTTTCCTCTTTTAAGTCTCCTGTAGGGGAGTTTATTTGTTTAAAATCCTCTTATCTCCAACACTTGTTTCCCCACTGGTTGCAGCGTCTGTGGAGCGAGGCTGGTTTTTCTCCCAGCAGCAACAGAACGCCAGGCTCCATAAATGGCCAGGGCTCCTGGGTGGAGGAGGAAGAGGGGCTTAAGCTGAAGGGCTGGGCTGCCCCTTCCCAGAGCTCTCCCATCAATCCTCACCTCAGTGGGCAGTCCTCCTCCAACTCAGACCCTCATTACCAGAACAGGGGACTCGGCTGTCCAGTTTCTGTGGCAGGCTCTGGCCAGCTCGCTCCCCCGCCCTGACCCCACCGCAGACCTGGCGTGCCCCTCTACTCCAGGGCCTCCCGCCAGCTCTGGTGGGTGCCAGCCTGCCCAGAGGCCTCCTACCCTCACTTCAGCTGTCCTCCCCTCTTTGTGGGGCCCTCCCCAAGGCTGCCTCTTCCTGGACCTTCTCTTGGTGCCCTGCTCCCACCAATTCACGCATTCATGTGTTCATCCTTTCAACAGGTATTTTCAAGTCTCTGAGATGTGCCAGGCATATGCGATAAAGGCCTCCGGAGTTCAGTGTCCAGTAGAGGAAACCAAATTAAAGCCTTTTCGGGTGAGTTTCATCTTACCCCAAGCCTATAAGAATAATAACTAACATCCACTGAGGGCTTACTACGTGCCAGGCACTATTCTGAGTGTTTCACATGGAGTAACACTTAATTCTCGAAACAACTCTCCCAAGTAGGGTATGTATTATCCTCCAGTTACATAACTTGTCTGAGATCTGAGCTTATGAGGGTCAGACCTGAATGCAAACCCAGACAGTCTGGGTCAGAGGCTGAAGGCTGCTTAAGGCTCAGCCTAGTGACTGGGATGTTTCTCTGCACACTCTCAGGCCCATCGTCTGCTGCTCATCCCACCGGGAAGACTCTGGGACAGTCCTGCCCTATACTGGCTCCTCACCCAGGACTGATCAGCCATCTTTGAGAGGAGTGACTATATTCTGGTCCTGTCTGCCCCAGCAATCCTGAGCTTTGGCCTGTTGCCCGTGGCCCACCTCTCTGTTAAGGGTGGACATCTCTCAGGCCAGACTGCTAGCCTCTGGCAGGCATGGCCAGAACCTTGTCAGCACTGAATGGGCAACCCTCAGGCCAGAGGAGGGGTGGGTGCTGAGCTTGGCAGGGGCCACATCAGGGGTGGCTAGAGCAGGAGCTCTGACTATCATGACCATGAATCAGGGGGAACTGCCAATCCCCTAACGGCCTTGCCAGCCCCTCTTGGAAGAAGTTTGTGTCCAGTTAAGCAAATACCCTACCAGCCATCTTTGAGCCTCAGTTTCCTCAAGGGCCAAAGAGGCTGGTAAAAACCAGCCCTCATCTCAGATATTGTTTGGAAATTTGGCCTTGATGGGCCCTGTAAGCTCAAGTTATGTCTTCTTTGAGGGTCCTAAGCAGGGCTCAGCAGTGTTAGGAGATTTCCTAGTTCTGAGACATAGGAATGGAGGAAGAAACTGAGTATATAGAAAGAAAAGAATTAAGAACAAAAGTGGTGCATTTGCACAAGCAGTGTGTACTGAGCACCTATCATGTGTTTGGCACTGTGCTTGTCCTGGATGTATAGTGTCAGGTGTAACATGGCCCCATCCTGTCAAGAGTTCCCAATGATGACTGTAACCCATGTGCCCCAAAATCCAAGTGGAGAAGGGGTGGGATTACCTGTCCACAGGTCAGCCCAGGTCATACCCAACAGAGGCAGAGCCAGCTAACCAAGTCTATCTTCAAGGCTCTAGGCCCCCGATGCACTCACCTGGCCCAGGGCACCAGGACCCAGCCCCTAGTCCCTAGCTAAGCCTAAGTTATAGCCACTAACATGGAAGGCAGCCCTGACACTAACCAGGGAGGGAGGCATCTTTGAGGAACAGTTTCAGATCTGAAGTTGACAGGTCTGACCTGTGCCTGCCTGGCCCCACTCAGCAAGGTAAGTGTTCCTCGGGCACTAGTCCTGGTCCTCACTGGGTAGGGACCATGATTCAAGCTCTTGTGAGACAGAAGACAGAGGTTCCTAGCACCTCATGAGCCTCCCCCATTGGCCTAAAAGCCCTTCTAGGGCAGGTAGGAAAGGGAGAATCTTTCAGAGCTGATGGCTTCCCATGTCCTAGGTCTAAACAGCCTGAAGAGGAAGGGACAGAGCCAGGAGAAGCTGGGACAAGCTCATCTCCCCATTTACCAAGTTCTCAGAGGCCACTCCTAAGCCTAGGGCTCCCTCTTGGGCCTGTGGCCTTCACCTCAGAGTGTGTGAGCAAATGAGTGCTTTATATGAATAAATATTACCACATATGTGTGTGTGTCTGCTGGTGACCATATGCCTATGCAGGCTTATGAATGCAGAGACCTAAGAAACTTAAGCACTTGACCTCTTCCTTCCAAAACCACAAGGCCACTGGCCAGCCCCAAGCCTAAGTTTCCTGAGGGCCCAAAGAGGCTGATGAGAAACAGACATGACAGCTCAAATGCAGAAACCCATTGGCCTAAAGGCCCTTCTCCTGGGTTCTGGGTGGCCTTACACCACTTGAGGGGCCTCTCTGGGCCTTTCCTGTCCTGGATGCAGAAAAAGGATTCATGAGGCCAGGGTTGCCACACTGGCCTCGAGATGATGCTGGTGAGCCAGTCAGCTAGGAGTGCTGTCCACCCAACCCTGCCATTACTGTGCCTCTGAAGGAAGAACTACGTAGTTTTCCTCAGTGGGTGAAAGAGGCAAGTGGCTGGGAGGAACTGCCCCCTACTCCCTCCGCAAAGGAGTCAGACTCCCTGGTCCAGGCGGCTTAGAGAGCGCACTGCAGTGGGGAGGGAGGGGTGGTGCTCTCTTCAAGTCTCCCCCCCATCTCTGAGTCAGATCCCCTGTATCAAAGTCAGCTGTGGTGGTGGTGGTGATGGGGGGGGGTCATTAAAAACACACATTCTGGGGAACTCCCCTCCCCAAAAATCTTAACTGAGCTGAGTTGAGAATGCCTGAGATGAGTTAGGGAATATGCATTTTTTTAAAAAAAGTTCTCCAGACTACCCAACAAAGCGCAATATTTGAAAGAGATCAGGTTTTGGAAGCCTGGTTTGAATCTTGGTTCAGTTTCTTCCCATCCTTAAAATGGGGTTAATAATATGACCCCTTAGAGATAACGTCACTTTATAGATGCTCAGTGCACAGTAGAAACAATAACAGCAATAATGACAGCAACTGACATTACTGAGCGCTGGATTTGTGTCAAGCCCTCTCTATCATTATGAGACTCATGCCCAGGAGGCCAGCCTGGTGTACTCTGTGCAGAGCCCCTTCCTTCTAAATGGCAGACAGAGTCTCTGGGTATGGCCTCACAGCTGTTCACCTAAACCAGCTATTCCAGAAGCCTCCGCTCTCTTGGGAGATGTAGCCCAGAGCCCCCAGGAGCCAGACCTGGTTTCCTCCAGGGCTAATGGGCTAATCAGCAGCCTCCTTGATAGCTGGAGGTCTAGACATGACTGGCTGAGACCCGGGGGCTGAGACCTCACCCTGCCCATCTCTCTGGCCAGCTCTGAGCCAGGAAGGATTAACATGCAGGCTGGATTTGCTCACCTAATTCCTTATCGAGGCCCTGTCCTCCGACATGGGAGGGCAGACGTTTTCTGTCTACAAGCAAAGGATCCTGGGAAGTTCTGGCCAGGAGGAGGAAGGGAGGCCGATAGCAGCAGGAGGAGGGAGAGAAGGTGGCTTTCCCTCCGACTTCGCCTGCCTGGTCTTGTGCATCCCCTCCCTTCGTCAGGAGTGAAGACACAGACTTAAAGCATCTTGGCTCGCCTTGGAGCCCCCTGTGAGGGTGGAACCCCAAAGGCCTTTGCTTGCAGACAGGAAACCTCAGTGAGGGCTGGTGGCTGCCTTAACCATTAAGTGAAATGGAATCTGGCCTAAAAACCCACGTCTCCAGACACTTGACTCTGGGGGCATTTATACCTCAGCTCTAACCAGCAGAGCAAAGACATAGAAAGAGCTCGTTGGGGGTTCCAGGATGGGTTCCCATTGGCAGAGAAGTTGGGGAGCATAGGCTGCATTAGGGCACACCAGGGGAGAGGAGGTAAGGGGGGACATAGGTGAGAAAGAGCGGGGCCCATGCAGGGCATTAACTCTGATGAGACAGGTTGGTTTGGGCCACACAGGATGTCAGAGACACCAGCACTAGGCCAAGAAGTCCTCTGAGGAAACATGGCAAAGACAAGTCCTCAGCCCAGAGAAGAGGAAGTGTAGATGAGGGGTACAGTCGCTGCGCTGAGTACTCGACATGAATGACTTCACCAATTAAATGTTATTACATCTATAACCTCATGACATCGGTATTATTATTCTCATTTCACACATGAGAACACTGAAGCCTAGAGAGTCTCTGGAACTTGCCCAAGTTCACACAGCTGGTAATAGACACAGCAGGGAACAGCCTGCGCTGCACCCAGCCCTGCCACTTCTACTCTTGATCTGCTGCTTGCAGCAGCCAGCGAAGAATGCCATGTCTCAGCCTCTAGGACCCCGCAGCCCTCACCTCCCATGCTGCCCATTCTCATGCCAGGAGCTGCCTAATCCCACTCCCCTCCAGGAAATTTCCTGACCATCTCACCCCTACTGTCTCTGCCAGACCCCCAGAGCAGGCCCTGTGTTTGCCAATCTACAGGTCAGTGGGACCTGGTCTATAAGAGTGGCTACATGGAGCAGGGGTTAGCAAGGGCTCCAGGCTTACACCACCCTGGCTTTCAAACCTAGCCGTCAGCTATGCATTGTTGGGTCATTGGTGCCTCAGTTTCCTTATCTGTAAAATGGGTCTAATAATGGCACCTACCAAAAGACAGTAAAGATTTAAAGAATTAACCCACAGTGGTTAAAATGAGCCTCCAAAAAGGTGTGCCTTCTCCAACATAACAGAGCACACTAGTGGCAGTTGGAACTAGTACTATCTAACTGGGAAATGAGGAATAAGGTCCACATAAGAGGCTGCCCCAGGTCTCCAGACCCCTATCCCTGTGGTTCTATTCCTCTGCCATCACAGGATCCCCATGGTTCTGAGTGCTCAGAGTCAGGTGCTGGGACTCCTGCCCACCCTTCCTGCCCCCACACTCCCTCAGGAGCTACCTCAGCCTGACCCCAGTGGTCTGTCTGGGATGTGGGGCTGTTTGTAACAGGCGCCTATTGTCTGCTGGCCTGAGTGCACCTGTAGTGCCTTGTCCAGCCCGGTGAGTCAGCTCTTGGCAGGCC
The DNA here is from genome assembly GCA_963574575.1 of Galagoides demidoff. Lineage (NCBI taxonomy): Eukaryota > Metazoa > Chordata > Mammalia > Primates > Galagidae > Galagoides > Galagoides demidoff. Next base: position 11,887 of record CAUYQV010088530.1, read on the forward strand.
AGGGGCGGCCACTCCACATCTTAAGCCTGAAAGAAGACTTTCTTCTTGCTTTTCTCCTCCTTCCTCTCTCCGCTCTCCATGAAGTGGTCATCTCCGCAGGGCAGCAGGGAACATCATTCTCTGCCAGGATTTCTTGAGTCTTCTTGGCCAAGAGACAGGGTGGGGCCCGAGAAACAAAGAGAGAACAGCCTAGGACTAGCCAAAGCCCCTGGGCTACTTTAGGGCAAGACTTGTGCCCTCAATCCCTTTAACTTCCAGTAGGGTATGTAAGTCAGAATAAGTGCAGCAACACTTTACTCATCTAGAGCCGCACATACCTCAACCACCCAGGCTCAGATCTGAGACCAAAAAGACTTCTGAGCTGATCAAAGATGGCGCCGACAATTATCCAACAAGAGTCTAACACAGCCTTTCCCAACCTGTGGGTCACAACCCCTTTGGGGGTCAAATGACCCTTTCACAAGGGTCGCCTAAGACCATCCTACATATCAGATATTTACATTATGATTCGTAATTGTAGCAAAATTACAGTTATGAAGTAGCAACAAAAATAATTTTATGGTTGGGGGTCACCACAACATGAGGAATTATATTAAAGGGTCACGGCTTTAGGAAGGTTGAGAACCACTGGTCTAACAATTCAACATTAGAGCTTAACTCACTGATTTTTCCCCTACCTGAATCACAGCCTATCTACTCCTACCTTACAGTCTATCCTGCAGACTTGGCTATATAATTTGCATAAGTAATAAAAGAACAAAATCAGAATGGGGTAAGGATTATTAAGGATATTCTTGCTGATGGCAATGAGGTTGACAACAATCAGACGCAAAGACACAAATGATAAAAAGAAGACTCAAGAATTAAAAAGTTAAAGCAGTTTTAAATTTAGGGTAGAGGTAAAACAAATGGCACACCCCAGCTCTTAGAGGCATCACAGTGTTTCACTTACAGCAAGGAATGGTCTTAATAGAGACCCTGAGTGTTCAGTGGAAAATTGGATTAGTCAATTTCTGTTTAAGAAGGTTTGTGAGTATATGGTACATTTTTAAAGGACTTTCATCCAAGAACATGATTTTATTTTTCTGTGTTTTTGACGTTTGAAGAATTAAGTACATAAGAGTTAGTAAGGGCAGACTACATGATTTAGACCCATGCTCCCTCTGCGGACAACTAGAACAGTTACCCAAAATATTCTAAAAGTCTGCTTGAAAGCATCAGAGAGCCAACAGGTAGGGAAAAGTTTCAGGGCCATGACTAAGACCTAGAAGGGTAAGAGGGGTGTTTGAGGCCATTTTTCCACTGAGGATGTCTGCCCATTCAGGAGGGGTCAGCTGAGAGCCCAAACAACTCTTTTGACAGCCTGCAGTGCTAAGAGGACATGGATTGGAGTTCTAGGCTTGCCAAGGGGTGGAACTTAGTAAACTCCCTCTCTTTGAGCAGGGACCCAAAACAGCTACACCTTACAGCAGTGTCCAATACTTTTCCTCTTCTTCTTCTTCTTCTTTTTTTTTTTGCTTTTCTGGGCCACACATTGGAAGAATAGTACTTATCTTGGGCCACACATTAAATACACACACACACTTAAGAAAGCTGATCAGCAAAAAAAGATCCATGCATACTTTTTGTGATATTTGACATCACAGATAAGAAAAAAAATTCCTCACAAAATCAGCATGTGGCCCAGAGGCCACAGGTTAGACACCTCTGTAGAAAATAAGGGTGAACTGGAAGCAGATATCTGTTTCCAGTTACTCAGTCCTTAAAACTGAAGTAGGGTATGCTGTATAATTAGGGCCCTAGGCACCTGCCAGACACAAATGTGAATCCTCTTTGAGGGAAGGTAACCTCATTCTAGGCTTCAATTTATTTCTATAAATGACTGTAGAAATATGATGTCTAATACATAATAAAAATAACCATACACGTAAGGAGTCAGATAACATAATAATAAAATCCATCAGAAATAATAGACAATAGAAATAGACCCATAGAGGCTACATGTATTTAAAAAATCAGTAAAGGTTTAAGGTAACTATGCTTACTATGTTCAAGGAGATTGTTGTGTTTACTACTGCTGCATAACAAATTACCCTAGAACTTAGTGGTGTAAGCAACAACGATTTTGTTGTCTCATAATTTTATGGGTTGGGAATTTAAGAAGGACTTGACTGGGTAATTCTCACTCAGGGTCTCTCACAAAGTTGCTGTCAGATGTCAGGCAGGGTTGGATAAACAAGAGAGCTCCCTCACATGCCCAGCAGTTGGTGCTGGTTGTTGTCTGGGAGCTCTGCAAGTGTTGTTGACCAGAACATCTATATGAGGCCTTTCTGGCGAAGTAGTCTCAAGTTGGATGTTTTATATGGCAATTGGTTTCCCTCAGAGGGAGTGAACCGAAAGAGCCAAGAAGAAGATGAATGATCTTTTCTAACATAGCCTCAGAAGTCATGCAGCTTCATTTCTGCTGAGTTCTTTTGGACACAGGAAGTGACTAAAGTTAGCCTAGATTCAAGGGGAGGAATCAGAGACCCTACAATCTGTCAGTGGGAGGAAAAACTGAAAATTTTGTAGCCAAATTTTTATATTTCCACAGAGATAAGTGTTGAGCTTCTATAGTTAAGAAAATTCCATCCAGGTGGGGAGGCTCACGCCTATACTCCCAGCACTTTGGAAGGCCAAAGTGGGAGGATTGCTTGAGCCCAGGAGTTCAAGACCAGCCTGGACAGCATAGCAAGACCCTGTCTCTAAAAAAAATTTTTTTTAAGTAGCCAGATGTATTAGCACCCAACTGTATTTGCAGCTACTCAGGAGGCTAAAGCAAGAGGATTGCTTTAACCCAGGAGTTTAAGGCTACAGCGAGCTATGATCACACCACTGTACTCCAGCCTGGGCAAGACCCTGTTTCTAAAAAAAAAAGGAAAATAAAAAAGAAAATCTTAGTAGACTGACAATTTCTGAACAATGAGATGTTCTATGGTATGCTTTATCCAAATGAACTGTTTATCACCCCTTCACTTAAAGAGGATCTCACAAACCTGGCTGGGCCAGGTCACATAAACATCCTCACACACAATGCTCTGCGAAGATGGTCACAGTACAGGGGACCCCCGCTCCACATCTGCATTCACAGTGATCCTCCATCCTGACCCTTGCCTCTCCTGAGGTCTCTGTTTTCCCCACAGAGATGCCAAGGAAATTCCTCATAAAGCCCACGAATCTTAAAAGCATGAGTAGCAGAAGTAGAAATGACATGAGGGGCATATATCTGCCTTTACACTTCCCACACCTGACTGATCCTGCTAAGATGCAGATGAGAGTCTCAGACTGGGAGAAGATATTTTCAACTTCAAAACCTGGCAGGAATTCATATCTAAAATAGTCAAGGAACTCCTGTCAATGGACAAGAAAAAGATAGGAAACACAATAGGAAAAAATATGAATAAGCAAGTCACGAAGTACAATGGCTGATAAGTACATCAAGAGACTCACAAATTTGCTAATCATCAGAGAGAGTCATGCTTCAAACACCAAGATGCCTCTACACCGACTGAATGGCACAAATGAGAAAGGTTAATCATGCCCAAATAGGGAGATGGGACTCTTGTTTCCTATAGGTGAGAAAATAAACTAGTATAGCTATTCTGAGAGCAATCTGGCTGTACGTAGTGAACCTAACTATGTGTATGCCTTTCATGAACATAGAATCTCACAAATGGGTGTACAATCTGGAAAAAATGATCATGTAGGAATGGAAGAGGGGTTGTACAGGGCACTCATGGCAGCAAAATTAGGGGTAGTGGGAGTTGTAGGCAATTTGAATGTCTGTCCCTGGGGGAGTGGATAATTAAGATGGATGATTCTTTCTAGCTGGAAGTTAGAAACAAGCCAGATGTACATAATATATAGATCTTGATAGCAATGTTAATGAAAAAAGTAAGAAACAGGGAGTTACTCTGTAATACCATTTATATAAATTACAAAACATGAAGAAAACACCACCACCTAGTATAAAAAGGAGATGGATATTTCAAGACCTATATCAAGCACTTAAAATGAAGATCTAGGTCTGGTCAGAGGTGAGAGAAAAAGAGTGGAGATGAGGGTGAAGGAGAACAAAAATAAAATGAAAAGTTACATTAAAGAGGGCTTTGAGTAGACCAATGATGATAGCATGCTAGGAGCCAAAGGGTATGATTAATTCAATTATCTGAGTCTGAGATAAGAATAAATCAATAAAACAGATTTCTAGGCTTCAACCTAAACAGAGATTTAGCTTCACCTGGACTGTAGGGAGCCCAAGAACATGGGTCTCAGTGATTCTGCTAATGTCTTCTCCAACATCCTGGATGGATGATCATCAGTAGCTAATTGAATACATGCAGCGATAGGGAGCTGGTTCCTATACTCCTGAGCCATTCTATTAGATAAAACTTTCTGAGGCCAAAATTCATCTCCCTGTGCCTTTCAAACCAAGAACCAAGTTCTGTTCTTTGGAGCAAATAAAATAATCGAGTGCCTCCTGCTTCCATATGCCAGCCCTTCGGTGATTCAGAGAGAGCTGACTAAATATGTGTATGCCTTTCATGAACATAGAATCTCACAAATGGGTGTATAGTCTGGAAAAAATGATCATGCAGGAATGGAAGAGGGTTCTTGAAATATGCATCTTTATGTTTTGTAATTTATATAAATAGTATTAAGCTGTAACTCCCTGTTTCTTCAAAGAGGTGTTGGAATATGCATCTTCTTTTTATACTAGGTGGTGGGGTTTTCTTCATGATTTTATAATTTATATAAATGGTATAGGCTGTTTCTTACTTTTTTCATCAATCCTCTCATCCCACAGTGCACAAGCATCTTGCCTTGTCCAAACTCACTGGTCCTTCATTCCTTCTGCATCTCTGAGGCTGCCAATGTTCTCTCCCCTACTCTACCTTTGCCTAGCCAAGCTGTCTGTCTAGGTCTGATCTAGCTACCAGTGTTTCTCCCTCAGAGAGCCCCTGCAGTCTGGGTACAGCCTGACCAGCTCACAATACAGCAGGACATATACCTCCCTTCAGTCAGGGCCTTATGCTCCTGTTAATATAACCTCACATAGTCAGTTTCTTTTTCTTTAAATTAACTCTCAGTGTGTTTAGGGTCCTCTAAACTCCCAGGTCTCTTCCCCTTTCACTAAAATTGCTAAGAGGCCTGCTCCATCCATTTACACACACACACACACACGCACAAATGCATATGGCACAAAATAAGGCACAAAAGATTGTATAGTGTAAATCAAGACCCAGCCAGCCACTTTGTTTCTTGGTTTCTAACCAGAGATGATTGGCACATATGCAAATACAGGCATATATTCTCAATCATGCAAAGCAAAAGAGTCTCTACACTGTCAGTATGCGCTGTCACATACCTTACTTTTCCACTTAACCAGCTCTCTTGGAGAACTTTGCTGATCAGCATATAACTCCTTCCTTGCTCACTCCTTATGAGCCTTCCACTGGGTGGATCTGCCCCAAGTATTAACCAATGTTTCCAGTCATTTGCAGCATTCAAAGCAATGCTGCCAGGACTCCCTTTGCACGTAAGCCAGCATTTCTTTTTTTTTTTTATTTTCTTTTTTTGGAGATGAGGTCTAGCTCTGTCACCCAGGCTGGAGTGCCATGGTGCAAACATAGTTTGCTGCAGCCTCGAACTCCTGGGCACGCCAACATTCTATAGGATCAATACCCACGTGCCTTGGATTTTTTTTTTTCACCCCAGAGATGTACTTGTCATTTATGCCTACTGTTCCTCTCTCTTGTTGCCATTGCCCATTGTCCCACACACTGTCAGGCTAGTTTTGAATCCTCATTGTGCTGTGAACCCTGTTCCTTTCAGCTGTGGGTCACATGCAAACAGGAGTAGGGAGCCCCTCCGGTCATTGATAAAAATGTGAGGGGGATAGAGCCAAGGACAAGGGCCCTGGAACAAGCCCTAGAGAATTCCAGGTATCCATTCATCACTTGTCACCATGGGCATGTCCCCCTTGTTGTCATGGGAGCCAGCCTCAACAGAGTATCCTAACAAGGCTTTGTCACCCTCCTGGCCAAAATCCAGCATTCTCATGTCCAGCAGTGCAGGATCCCAGTGAGAAAGACAGCTGAGGCTGATTAACTCAGCTTTGTTTGCTCCTAGAAGAACCAGCTGTAAGGGTTGGAGAGGAAACCCCTGACGTTTATAGTCAGCAGAGCTGGGAGCCCGTCCTGCCCACTTCTAGCTACATGATTTGGGGCAAATTACCTAACCTCTAAAAGCCTCAGTTTCCTCACTTTCCCACCTCTCCATGTGTTGAGCATATATGAAATTACATGTAGATCTACTGTACTTTGTCTGACTGTCTATCTGTTTTCTTTATCTATGAATTCACAGGCCAAATAATCAATTCCCAACTATTCACTGGGGATTGACTTCACACTCAGAAGTTTGTCATATCCCAAATAGACTCTTTCCACTTTTTATCACCAAAACATGGTCGGCCCAGCTCCTGCTCTCTGCATTCGGTCTATAGCTAATTTCTGTGTTCGTAAGAGATCTTTGAGCACTGGAAATGAAACTCCTTCTGGCCCCAGACATAAACCCCGTGAAGGTGGCCTGTTCAATCCTAACACCCCCTCTTGTCTTTTCTGGGACTGACCTATTGGACTCACTCTTCTCTGCTTTTGGTTTGTCCTCTTCCGGGGAGAGTTGGACCTATTTTTTTGTTCCAACAGAGATAAAAGAAAGAATGCGGGTCTTTATCCCTGAGATCTCAACTCCTCCCTCTCTGCAGGGTAAGCCATGAACTGGTATTTGGCCTATAGTCCATTTTGCCAGATTTTGAACATGGACTTTCAAAATGGAGTTTGCTTCAGCAGCCCTGTGGCATCTGCAGTTCACCCTCAGCCCTCCACCTGGCCGGGCCACAATGAGTCAAGCAGAAAGGGCTCCATTTCCCAGCCTCACAACCCTCCAGGCTCTTGATACCTCCCAGAGTCTAAAGCTATGAGATCCTTCCTTTCCCATGGTACTGCTTCCCAGCAAACTACTTTCCTGGCATCCACGATGCCCATCGCTCTCAGGCCCACCTCTTTGAACTCACAGCTGAACTGTGGCCTGATAAGGCCACTGTCATTTCTGGCTGATGCTTACATGGGCAAGGACCCAATTCAATCTTGCCTCATTTGCTCAACAATCAAGTATCATGGGCACAGCCTGGGCTAGCCCCTGCAGTGGGCACTGGGACCGCAGAGGACTGCAACTCAGTCTTGCCCTGGTGGAGATGCATGAAGGCCTGGCTAGGATTAGCAACCATGATGGGCTACGTGTGCCCAGACCATGGGGCTTGTTGCTTTGGCAAGTTTTTTCTCTGCTGATTTCATGACCTTTGTTAGGTATCTGTGTCCCATCCTGCCAGCTCTGGGCTCTGAGATGAGTAGAACCTTTTTGTCTAATGGGGTAGCTTGAGCCTGTGCCCCAAAAGGCATCACTTCTATTCTCAAATGTTAAAAAGGGAGGGACACAGGGATAGGAGCAGTTAGGGAGAGCCAGGACACGAACCCTATGTGCCTCGCAGCCCATGTTCTTTCTATCATTCCACAGGCCTCCTCACATACCCAGGCTTTCTCCCTACTCCTAACTCACTTCTGTCTTCCTGTTTTCTAGGAGAGGTAGTAGGAGGAATAGCTCTATATCAAGTCAAGCCGAGTGGACTCAGATTCAAGTCCTGCCTTCCCAGGCTTGTCCACCCTCGGGAGTCAGATGTGTGCACGAATGACTGAAGTTGAGGAGATGGAGCACAGTGCCCATGTGAGAGGCATGGTTCCTGTGTATCCCAGGTTCAGAGAAGAGTGGGTGCCACTGAGCCATGAGGCACCACAGCAGGCCCTTGAAGACAGGGTGGGGTACCATGGACATGTGTAGGTGAGGGGAGAGGAGACTGCAGGGGTGAACTGCAGGATGCCCCAACTTGCAGAACACTTTGCAGCTTTCTGGCCTGAAATGAGCTGTGCAGGCAGGGAGGCAGCTCGAGCAGCTCAGAGAGGAGAATTGAGGCCTGGAGCGGGCCAAGTTACAGCAAGCAGGGACTAGCTCTCCTGCAGCCTTTCCCAGGGCAGGAGACAAGGGCTCTGGAAGTCTCAAAGTCTTCCTCTGTACCCATGGGTCGCCCCCAATCTGTTCTCTGCAGACAGAAGACACATTCCCAGGCTGAGGGGGGAGGAAGCTGGGCCTGGTCCTGCTTACAGCACCTTCCCCAGCCGGCCCAGCCAGCTCAGAGGTGAGGGCTAAGCAGACAGGCAGCTACAGCAGTCCAGAGGAGCAGCAGCACACCCTGGGGGTGGCCTGAGCCCTGGCAGCCAATCCTGCTGTCCCCACAGTATAGTCAGGGACAGGAGGGGGTGGCTCAGTCTACTACCTCATGTGTCCCTCAATACCAGGACCCCAGTCTCTCTCCTCTGAAGTGGGGGGAGCTGGAGTTTGACATACACAGCTTGGGTGTCACAGGAGATGGGGGTGCCCTGGGCTGTACCGCTCTACTTGATAGCTCCAGGATGGCCAAGACACAGCAGGAAGGGTCAGTTCTGGGTCAGGGCCCAGCCAGGCTTCCCACCCACACTCAGGGAATGGCACCTGGAAGGGCCCCCAGAGACCAGCATCTTGATCTCTTGGAGCCCCAGTTCTCTCAGGCTTTTAGGCTCATGGAGGCACCTTGAGACTAAATGATATGATATGGATGGCATGGACGGGACAGGGTCAGACACATGGGCAAAGCTTAATGAACAGAGTTGCCAGCATTGTGGTTGTTGTCCTCTCTAGGTCCCGTCCCATAGCTGGCTGGAGTAGCTCTGGTCTGATGCTGACTGAGGTTAGGGCCATTCAGTTGAGGTTCACAAGGCCACCACTCAGTATGTGGGGTGGGGGCATCCTCAGTATGAGGAGGTGGCCCCTGACTTATAGCTGTAGCCTCTGAAGGTGCTGGGTGTCTGAGATGTGCGTGTGTTGGGGGAGGGAGGCAACATGGCTTTGCCATAGAAACTTCACCTAGGAGCTTGCAGAGGCACCCCCAGGGTCCCCAAGTGGATAGAGCATGGGCTTAGGTGATGCCTTGTCAGCCACGCCATTCTGGAGGCCTTGTCTCTCTGTGTTTATTGCTTTTGGCTTTTCAAGCACTCCAGCCTGGTCCCTGGTGCTAAAGGGAATTAAAGGAGAGGACCTGTGCCCATCATTCCTTCCTCCTCTTCTTCCTTCCTTTAGTGCCTGTAAGTCAAGGCACTGAGAACACAGGACCAGCAGGACACCCCTCACCTTCAAGTTGCTCTCAACACTCCCCCCACGTCTGCCCCCAAGACCACTGTGAGATGGCACCAGATAGGGAGCGCCCCCCAAGGGGCAGATCCTTATGGACCAAACTGCCCCTCTCAGTCAGGAGGGTATTTCCGATGCAAATCCTGGAAGCTGTGGGCTCATCTTTATTAAAGCAGGTGGCATTTCCATACCACGCCACTGTCCATCAGGGAAATGGAAGTAGTTCTTGTTCCTTCTCTGTGTTCATGTTTGCTCTATGCTCAAAGTCCTAATGCCCTACCAGCCTCTAGAGCAGCAGTTCTCAACCTGTGTGTCGCAACCCACAGGAACTGTATTAAAGGGTCATGGCCTTAGGAAGGTTGAGAACCACTGCTCTAGAGGCTGCAATCCCTTCTGCATCTCTGATCTCATCTCCAACAGCTCTCCCTTTCACTCATTCCACAATGGTCACCTTCCTGTTCCTCAAACAAACAGAACTGCTACCACCCCAGGGCCTTTGCACATGCTGCTTCCACCACTTGGTGTGTTCTTCACCAAGTGTACACATGCTCCCCACTTACATTTCTACTCAAATGTTACCTTCTCAATGTGGCCTTCCTTGACCTCCCTGTTTATAACTGCATCACTCCCTCCACCTCCCACTCCTGTCCCCTGTCTCTTTTTTTCTCCAAAGCATTTACCACCCTCTAACATGTTTCTTTTATTTAATGTTTGTCACCCTTCACTAAAAAGCCAGCTCCATGAAGTCAGGGATCTTTATCAGTTTTGCTCTACTGTTGTTCTAGTGCCTACTGGTTCACAGAAAGTTCTTAGCAAATATGTTGAAATGGAAAGGGAAGGACTACCCAGAATCTCCTAACCCTAAGGAGACTTCAGCACTGATGTGGGTGGCAAGAGGCCAGTAAGTCTTGCTGGGGGCTGACTTGAAAGCAGGAGGACATGAACGAAAAAGTGGCAAGGCACGATGCTGAAAGTAGAGCCAGTGGGGTCATGTCCCCTGTCCCCTTAGTGCTAGCTCATTCTGGCTGCAGTTTGAAATGTCTGTGTCAGCAGGTCAAGTTTGGTTGCCTTTCCCTCCAGCAAGCTTCACCCACTCCTGACTGAAGTAAAGAGGAATGGAGTGGGGAGAGGAGAAGTTCCCCTAACTGGGCACCTACTATGTACCAGGCACATTTCATGCATGCCCCATTCATGGAAGCCCATTTTATAGACGAAGTAACTAAAGTCCAGAGAGGTTACTTAACTTGCCTAGAGTCACAGAGCTAGCAGGTGAGGGAGTAGAATGCATGCCCAGGTTTCTGATCCCTTGCATTACCACTTGCTCTGGAGATGGTAGGAAGGACTCCTTAGGTCCAGCTGGAAGAATACAGAACTTGGGATTCTGCAGAGCAGTCTTCAGGGGACTCACTGGATGTTGGGGTGGGCTGAGGCAGCCTGAGCCCCTATGTTTTCTGGGATGCACTTCAGCTCCCGCTATAGGGTGGATCTTCCATCCTAGAGGGGGATGATGGGAGCTCCTCAAGGCCATATCAGGGGTCAGGGACGGCTTGACTCAGCTCCTGCTGGCTGGCAGCTCCCTCTGCTGGACCCAGCCCTGAGGACGAACTCAGACACAGGGACGCCACTGTCTGTCTCCACTTAGGCTCTGGCAGTCCTTCCACATTGTATGTGGGAAGTCACATGCAGGGCACCTGCCAGGTCTTGTAAGAATCAGAGGAAGGAATCCTCCAGAGAACCTATTTTAGGTGACCGGGAGCCTTACACAGGGGAGAGAACAAGGGGGAACTCAGCTATTGTGCCTCCACACTGAGTTTAGATACAGCTGCTGTGATTGAGGACATTGGGCAGGAAGCTCCCCAAGAGCAAGGACTGTCTCTCCCATTAGAATGGAAACTCCCTGAGGGCAAGGGCTCTGTCCTTCTCCTTCAGACTGGGAGCTCCTGAGTTGTGCCCCTGCTCACCTGTGATATAAGCCTAGCTTAGGCCCCTAGGCTGGGCCAGCTCCCAGGCATCCTGGGACACCTTCTCAGCAGCCTAGCCACTCTCAGCCCCCGGACACCTGTCTCTGCCATTCTACTTACTCCAAGGCTCCTCCTCCACTCCACCGTCAGAGCAGAGCTGACACTGGGCAGTGCTGGCCAGTGCTATTCTGACCTCAGCAGCCCCAGAGGCAGTGCAGTGAGTAGCCAGCCTAAAGGGCTGTGCCAGGGATGGGACGTGACTGCCCCCCTAAACTCAGCTGCAGGCTTGGCCGTGAGGAAAGTGATACCTCAGGGAGGCAGAGTGACCAGTGACATCAGCGTACGTGACTGTCAGCCTAGCTCTCCCGTCTGCCCTCCACCCTCCCCACCCCACAATGCCTGCTGAGTACACTGACCTTCAGCTCACGGGCACAGGCCTCTTTATGTGCCCACTCCAAGGACAGAGGCAGTATTCAGGGGGAGGGGGCTGCTATCTCACTCCTTGTCTTCTAAGCGAGCACCCAGGAGACAGAAGGGGACACAGGCCCCAGCACTCTCCAGCCCAAACTTCTAGGTCAGGAGCCAACTACGTACAGGGTGACCCCCCCACCTCCTACTGGCAGCATTGCCCTGAGGGAATTGATCATTCTCTTGGCTCTGCTTGCCCTTCCTCCTGAGTGCCTGGCAGGCTTCCGGTGACTGGAAGCTAGTGTACAGGGCACCTGGCTCTCTACTCCAAGCCTGCTGACAGAGCTGCCAGGCCTGCATCCCTGGGGGGCAGAGGCCCAGCCCAGACAGACAGGGCTGGATGTCCCAGGGAGTCAAGTTCAATCATCTTGAATGACCACCATTTGCCCCTAAGGTGCCTTCTGGAGAATATTGTTGCTGCAACAGCACTTCTCAAGTGTCCCCCTAGTTCCCACCCAAGGAGTGCCAGGTCCAGCCTCCAGACATAGAATAGTTTCCAGGCCAGGGCAGACCAGTCAGAGATACCCAAAACTAGACCAGCAGTTGCCAAATTTGTTCCATCATGCCCTCTTATCAGTAAATATGATTTGAGCATGTATCTTAGTATAGGCATATTTTTTTTTACTTAAAAATTATTTATGTTAGTGACAATATTGCAGCTAGGCCAAGGTGTAAGACTACTTGGGGCAAACAAAAATCATCAGAACAGCAGGATATTTAGCAGGGATATCCAGGGACAAGAAAGACACAGTGAGCCTTGATAAACTCCCACATATTCATGGGGGTGTAGAAGGCTGCATGCACATATAGGGGAGGCTGGAAAGAGCTGTGACTGTTTACCCTTCTCTGGCTGAGTGCATGGAAAGCAAAATTTGGAGAACACTTGTTGTTTGAATGTGCTCTTCAACCCACACCCAGATCCACTGGCAGAAGGTAGAAGCCTTACTGGATCAAAGTATTTCAGCACAATCTATGATCAATCATTGGCTGACAACTAAATCATTCTGACCCAGGGGCAATTCCTAGAAAATAAAATAAAAATAGGAATGTAAATAGTAATAATAATAAGCGAGACCTCGGCTCTAAAAATAGCTGGGCATTGTAGCAGGCACCTGTAGTCCCAGCTACTTGGGAGGCTGAGGCAAGAGAATCCTTTAAGCCCAAGAGTTTGAGGTTGCTGTGAGCTATGATGCCATGGCACTCTACCAAGGGTGACAAAGTGAGACTGTCTCGGAAAAAAAAAAAAAGTAATAATAATAAACCATGCATAGATATCAGCATGTTGTAGAGAAGACAAACTCCACAAAACTAATTTAGGTGAGTCGCTATACAACCAACCAACCAAAGTAGTGGCAGTGGCAAATCAAAATTCAGAATTGCTACAATATATTATCTAAAATGTGCGATTTTCTTTTTCTTTCTTTCTTTTTTTTTTAGATAGAGCCTCAAGCTTTCCCCCTGGGTAGAGTGCCGTGGCATCACAGCTCACAGCAACCTCCAACTCCTGGGCTCAAGCGAGTCTCCTGCCTCAGCCTCCCAAGTAGCTGTGACCACAGGTGCCCGCCACAATGCCCAGCTATTTTTTGGCTGCAGCTGGCATTGTTGGTTTGGCGGGCCTGGGCTGGATTCGAACCCGCCACCTTAGGTGTATATGGCTGGCGCCTTAGCCACTTGAGCCACAGGCTCTGAGCCAAATGTGCAATTTTCAATAAGAAACTGTAAGACATGTAAATAAACAGGAAAGTGTGATCCATTCAGAGAGAAAAACAAAACACAGACAGTAGAAACTGTTTCTGAGGTACCCAAATGTTGCAACTGGTAAACAAAGACTTCAAAGTAGCCATTATAAATGTGTTAAGAGAACTAACAGAAACTATGTTCAAAGAATTAGGGAAATACTCATCAAATAGAGAACATCAATAAAGAGGCAGAACTTAAATATTTCTTTAAAAGATCTGGAAATTCTGGAGTTGAAAAGTGCAATGACTGCAATCAAAAATTCACTAGAGGGGTTCACAGCAGCTTTGAGCTGGAATAATAAAGAATCAACAAACCTAAGTATAGATCAACTGAGATTATCCATCAGGAAGAACAGAAAGAAAAAAAGAATAGGTTGGGCACAGTGGCTCATACCTGTAATCCCAGCACTTTGGGAGGTCAAGGTGGAAGGATTACTTGGGCTTAGAAGTTCAAGATGAGCCTGGGCAACAGCGAGACTCCATCTTTACAAAAAAATGTGTTTTTTTTAATTAGCTAGGTGTGGTGGCACATGCTTGTGGTCCCAGCTTCTCAGAAGGCTGAGGCAGGAGGATAATTCAAGCCTAGGAGTTTGAGGCTGCTGTGAGCTGTGATGATGCCACTGTGCTCTAACACAGGCAACAGAGCAAGACCTTATCTTGATAAAAATAAATAAATAAATAAATAAGAGAAGAAGAAGAAGAAGAAAGAGGAGGAGGAGAGAGGAAGGAAGGAAGGAGAAAAATAAAGATAGCTTCAGAGACCTGGGAGATCTCGTTAAATATACCAATATATACTTAGTAGGAGTTCTGAAAGAAGAGACAAGAAAGGTGAAGAATAAATATTTGAAGAAATAATGGCCCCAAAGTTCCCAAATTTGATGAAAATCATAAAGGTATGGATCTATGCAAAGTTGTAGAATAAACACACACACAGAGGCATAGTGGTAAAACCACTGAAAGACAGAAACAGAAAAAATCTTGAAAGTGACAAGAGAAAAACGATGCATTACATACAAGGGAAATACAGTATAATTAACAGCTGATTTCACATCAGAAACAATGGAGGCTAGAAGGAAGTGGGATGGCATATTTAAAGTACTGGAAAAAAAACCCTGTCAATCAAGTCATCCATAGCCAATAGAGATGTCCTTCAAATGTAATAAATTTATTTTCTCTTTTCTTCTCTCAACTTATTTAAAAGACAATTGCATAAAATAATTAATACTCTACATTTGACCCTCAAACAACACAAGTTAAAACTGCATACATGCATTTATACATAAATTTTTAAAAAAATAAATACATTAGATATGGCACACCTCCTAGGTGAAGGACTCAACTACAACTCGAACTTTATAAACACAAACAATGTAACCTCATCATATGTACTCTCATATTAATCAAAAATAAAAGATAATAATAATATATTTTGGAAATTGTTTCGAAGGTTTGTGATAATTTGAAAGTATTCATAGATAAACTACTTGGCCTAGAAATATCAAAAAAGCTAAAAAAAGAAAGGTTAGGCATGTCACAAATGCACAAAATATGTGCATATATGTCTATTTATCATTTATTACCTTGAAATATACACAAATTTGATATAAAAAATTAAAATTCACCAGAACTATGCACACAAACTCTTACACATCATACATGGCACCGCTCGTAGTCAAGAGAAATATAAACAAACATAAAGATTAAACATTAAATCATAACTGCATAAAATTAACTGGAGTGCACACTGTACTATTGTAGTAATTGCATAACCATCTCCTGTTGCTATTGCAGTGAGCTCAAGTATTGTCAGTATCCACTTAAAACAACTGCATGAGCAGTTCATCTCTCCAGTAAATTGTGCATCATAGTAAAAAGTGATCTCTGTGGTCCTCATGTATTCTTCATTGTATTTAGTGTAATACTGTAACCCTTGAATGACATCATGAGGTCTACATGAAGTGCCACTAGTGATGCTGGAGAGAGAAGCAGAGAAAAGTCACGACATTACAAGAAATAGTTGAATTGCTTGATGCTTATCATAGATTGAGGTCTTCAGTTAAGGCTGCCCACCATTTCAAGATCAATGAATCCAGTGTAAGAACCACTGAGAAAAAAGAAAAAGAAATTTGTGAAGCCACCACTACAACCATGCCAGCAGGCACAAAACCTCACACTTTTTGCAAACTGCCATTTTTATGTTGTGTTGAAAGTGCAGCTTTTATGTGAGTATAGTATTGCTGTAGGAAAGGCATACTTCTAACAAAAATTCTAACATGGTTCAAGAAAAACCAAGGCCATTATATGACAACAGAAAGCAAAAGGAAGGTGGAGGATCTAAAGCTGGAGAGACTTTAATGCCAGCAAAAGATGGTTTGATAATTTTAGGAAGATGTTGGGCTTTAAAAATGTCAAGATAAGAGAAGAAGCAGCTTCTGCCAAAGAGGCAGCAGGTGAGTTCTCAGACACAATTAAGAAAATAATTGGGGGAGAAAAGACATCTGCCTGAATAGGTTTTTAATGCAGAAGAAAGGTCCTATTCTGGGGTGGGGGGTGGGGTGGGGAATGCCACAAAGTGCATTTGCTAGTGAGGAAAAAAAACTGAGCACCAGGATTTAAGGCAGGAAGGGATAGGGTATTGCTACTGTTTTGTGCAAAAGCAGTCGAGTTTATGATCAGGACTGTCCTTATCCATAAAGCTGCTAACCCTGAGCCTTGAAGGGAAAAGATAAACACCAGCTGCCAGTCTTTTGGTTGTACAACAAGAAGGCCTGGACAACGAAAACACTTTTTCTGGATTGGTTCCACTGATGCTTTGTCCCTGAAGTCAGGAAGTACCTTGACCATTAGGTACTGCCTTTTAAAGTTCTTTTGGTATTGGACAATATCCCTGGTCACCCAGGATCCTGTAAGTGTAACACTGAAGGTATCAAAGCAGTGTATTTGCCCTCAAACACATCTTTAATTCAGCCTCCAGATCAGGGGGTCAGTAGGACCCTTAAGGTTCATTACACACAGTACTCAAAAAGTATTGTCAACACCATGGAAGAAAACCCCAGTACAGAGAACATCATGAATGTCTGGAACAATTACACCATCGAAGATGCTATCATTGTTACAGAAAAATGTGAGAAAGCCATCAAGCCCAACACAATAAATTTCACTTGGAGAAAACTGTGTCCAGATGTTGACTATGACTTCACAGGATTTGCAACAGAGCCAGTCAAGGAAATCATAAAAGAGATTGTAGATATGGCAACCAAAAAGGGGGGGAGGGTGGTGGAGGGATGAAGGGTTTCAATATATGGACCTTGGAGAAATCAAAGCGCTAATAGATGCCACCCCAGAGGAATTAACAGAACACGATGTGGTGGAGCTGAGGGCTTCCAAACCAGTGCCAGATGAAGGGGACAAAGACATAGAAATAGTGCCATGAAACACATTGACAATAGACAATTGGACAGAAGTTTTCTGATTATTCAGGACTGTTTTAGACTTATTTTATAATTTAGATTCTTCTATGATATGAGCACAGAAACTAAAGCACATAGTAGAAGAAGGACTGGTACTATATAGAAACATTTTTAAAGAAATTAGAAAGCAAGAGTCATACAGAAATTATAGTGTATTTCTACAAAGTTACACCTAGTGAGCCTACCTCTTCTGCCTCCCCTTCCACCTCCTCCACATTTTCCACCTCTGCCACAGCAAGAATAACTCCTCTTCTTCTTCCTCCTCAGTCTACTCAGTGTGAAGATCATGATGAAGACCCTTATGATGATCTACTTCCACTTAATGAATAGTATATACATTTTCTCTTCCTTATGATTTTCTTAATAGCATTTCCTTTTCTCTAGATTGCTTTGTTGTAAGAATACAGTATATAATATACATAACATGGGAAAATGTGCTAATTGACTGTATATGTTATCAATAAGGTTTCTGGTCAACAGTATGGTATTAGCAGTTAAATTTCTGGGGAGCCAAACGTTATACATGAATTTTCAACTGCATGGGGAGTCAACACCCCAACTTCTGCATCATTCAAGGGTCAACATAAATTGTTGGGCTTATAACACATAAAAAGTAATATAAAGTATAATAGTAGCACAGCTGGGTATGTACCTAGTCTCCACTAATCAGGAGGCTGAGTCAAAAGGATTGCTCGAGCTCAGTAGTTAGAGGTTGCTGTGAGCTATGATGATGCCACTGCATTCTCCCTGGGTGACAGAGTAAGACTCTGTCTCAATAAAAGACAACATTAGAGAATTCAACAATAATAGTTGGAGATTCAATACTACATTCTTTTTTTTTTTTTTTTTTGAGACGGAGCCTCAAGCTATCCCCCTGGGTAGAGTGCCATGGCATCACAGCTCATAGCAACCTCCAACTCCTGGGCTCAAGCGAGTCTCCTGCCTCAGCCTCCCAAGTAGCTGGGAC
>CAUYQV010088532.1:0-30327 GCA_963574575.1 Galagoides demidoff
CAGCCAAAGAAGCCAGAGAGAAGGCAAAGAAGACAGCCCTGGCCGCTACAGAGAAGGCCAAGGACCTAGCCAACAAGGCAGCCACCGAGAAGCAACAGCAACAGCAGCAATGATTTGTGTAGCCAGCCTGCAACCACCACAACACACCAGATTACTCGGCTCAACTGTCCCTGCCCTCTTCCCATTATATTCTATTATTAAAAATCAGCTTCCAGCCCTGTTCTCTATCTGGGCAGTGGATGTCCAATTTGGCATCTGTAGTACACCAGGCATGTTATTCATGTCTTGAGCCAGGCCTGCTATCCCCCTGTTGGACAGCTGAGGACAGAGATATGGTGACTTACCCCTGGTCACAGACCATATGCAGGTGAAATGGCAATAAATGCTAGACTGTAAGCTGCACGAAGGCAGGGCTCTTTGTTTTGTTCTCTTATGTGTCCCAAGTACCTGGAACAATATCTAGCACATAATAGGCACTCCATAAATATTTGTTGAATTTCATCAGCTCCCCCCCCCAAAAAAAAGAAATGGAATTTTTGTTTTTTAAAAAATAAGGTCCCTCAAAAAGTGTTATTTATCTGTTTCTCTGAAGAGTCCTGGGTGCCTGAGAGTCAGAACAGTGTGTGGCAGGGAACGCATCCATGTGGGCGCACACATGCCCAGGCGCCAGCCCTGTGGCTGGGGTACGGCCCCCTCACCATGAAGCACCTGCTTTGTTACAAAGTCTCCACTTCTGACAGGAGGTTTTGAAATGCAAGGATCCTTAACCCTGTATTCCTTTCATAAGTAGAAAATGAACTCTTCTGTGTGTTCACCCTTCCTCACTGCCCCCTTCTGAAAATTGGGGGTCTCTCCCCCAGCGTGGGCAAGAGCCTTTGTTTATTATAACAGTCCTCCCCCAGCTAATGGCTGGAAGACAGAGCTGTTCTCCCAAGTTTCCAAAATGGCCCTCTAACAGAGAAACTGATGGCCAGGCATCCAGAGCTCAGCCTCCTGCCCCAGGACAGAGGTCTTCTCAGGCTCTGCTGAAATGAAAGGTGAGCTGAGGGGGATCAGGAAGAGCCGGCCAGGTGCCCGCTCATCAGAAGATGCGGTGCAGTTCTGAGCTCGGGGTAGATGGGGCCACCGGTGCTGAGCAGATAGTAAAGAGTCAGATGCATGGACAGTGGGGAGAGAAGGAAGCCAGAGGAAAGAGGGATGATGGAAGTGAGAGAATAGAGGGGCCCTGTGGCCAGTTCAGGGAGCAGAGTGAAAAGCCGACCGTCTGAGCAGGAGCCCCCGGCTCCCACCGCCTGTCTTCACATCTTTTGGCACAAAGGAAATGAAAGGAAACCCGTCTCTGTAGGATGCAGGTGGAGCCTCGCCTCCTTCCTTTTGAAAAAACCAAGCCCAGGCAGGGTTTTATGCTGAGCCGTGATTTATTTACCACGTTTCTGAGGCTACCCAGCTAGTTTGAGGCCCTTCCACTCTACCTCCTTCCTCTCCCCTTTCCTTCTGTCTTCTCTTTCATGTAAATATTTATTCTGTCTCCCCCATCTGAACTTCAATTTTATCCAAAAAGGACTTTAACATGTTTTGCCAGTTCAAATCTGGGCCGCTACAGATGTGTAAGGACGGTGACTCAGGGATCAGTATCCTCTGATTACACTGTGCCCACCTTTGGGAGCAGAACTTGAATTTTAAACTCTAGAGTAATGAATGCCCAAGGAGTTGGTGAAGAGTTGGCTGAGTGTGGTGGCTCATACCTATAATCCCAGCATTTGGGAGGCTGAGGCAAGAAGATCACTTGGGGGCAGGAGTTCAAGACCAGCCTGGACAATATAGCAAGACCCCTGTCTCTACAAAAAAACCTTAAACATTAGCTGGATGTGGTGGTGCAGGCCTATAGTCCTAAGCTACTTGGGAGGCTGAGGCAGGAGGATTGTTTGAGCCTAAGAGTTGGAGGCTGAAGTGAGCTATGATCATGCCACTGTACTCTAGCCTGGGTGACAGAGTGAGACACTGGGTATTGCGGTCCTTTCTCTAAAGGTCCACCAGTAGGGTGACAGTTGACACATGAGACCCCTCGTGGTTGGCACTGGTTCCATCACAGCCATGTTTTCATCTCACAGAGAAGTGCAGGAGAGAATCTAGGTGAGGGACATCAACAGCCAGGTAGTGTAGTCCCAGAGTGTGGGTTCTGGAGAGATGGGTCAGAATTCAAATCCCAGCTGCTATTTATACCAGCACGTAACTCTCCTCACCTTAGTTTTCTCCTTTGTACAATCAAGACAATGTTACCTAATAGAGCTGTGGTGAGTGTTTGATGAGATACCAGCCAAGTGCTTAGCACACTGTCTGGCACAATTTATAGCCAATATTACCTATTATTATTGGCAAGATAAGATCCTGTCTGGAGAAGAACAAAGAGTGGAAACAAGCAAAACCAGTTGTTCAGAGTCCCCTCCCTGAACCACTGACTGATTTTTTTTTTTCCCAGTCAGTTGTTCTGGGACGTTCAGATCCAGCTCCTCATTTCTTGAATGGAGGTGAGGCAGCGAGACAAGTCAGTCCTGGGGTCATCCAGCCCTTGCCAGAGCTTCAGGACTCTCTGAGATGCTGTTCCACCTGCTTGGCTGTCTGTCTGCTTTTCCCTGTAGTGACAGTTCTGGTCTCAGCTCTGACAGTATCTACCCCACACGGTCATTGTGAGGGCTGATGAGTTGACACATTACAGCCCCTTGGAGGGAGAGCACAGGGGCACAGACGCTGGCAAAGTCAGGTGCAGCCCTGAAGATATTAGCTTTAACACAGAAGATCCCCTCAGCCTGGTGGAACACTGTGGGGCAGGAGCGGATTTATGCAGTGTGGTGTTGATCACCTCATTGGATCTCCTATAAAAGATAAGACCAAAGCTCTGATGAAGCAGAGGGAGTACAGCATTTCATAAGTGCCACAGGGGCTGTTCCCACAGTGGCATAGTAGGTGCTTTGCGGAGGGGATGAGGGAATACTTGCCATGGGGCTGGAAGTTGACAGAGCCATGATTCGAACCCGTCTGGACTCAGAGCCCACATTCTATCCCCAGAAGAGCAGAGGCTGAGCCAGGCTGATGAAGACACTCAATCACGTGCACCCAGGAAAGACAAGTCTCCTAAAATCCAAGCAGAGAGACGTGGCAGACATCTGTAACAGATGGCAGCAGGAGCGGCTTGGCCACACCTGTGAGTGGCTCAGAGGCACACTCTACACGGCCACCTTGACTAGGCCTGGAGGACATTTCGCTAACATGGAGGCTCTGGATGGGAGGTTTAAACCTAAGACTATTTCCTTCACAAAAATCAAAGCTTGAAAAACAGCAACATTGGAAATAACTCACCATGACAGAGAAACGACAATGACAACTGAGAACTGAGCATGTTCCCTGGGGGAAATGCTCTGAGCCAGGATTGGCCTAAGCTCCTGTGGAGAAAGCTCCCAGGTTCCCCGCCCAACACCCAGACTCCCAAGCAGGATGCCCCACCCCACGGAGAAAGTCCCCCTGGGCTTACGTAAGAGAAAATTCCCTTTTCCTTTAAAGAATCAGTTTCAGGAAACTCCACTCATGTTCCACCTCCCCCACTCTCACCCCCAGACACAACGGGTCTCTGATGTGTGATAAACATCTGAAGGGACAAATAAGAGCCAAGTGGGGACTCGCTCAGGCCCACAGGCTCCTGGGGCTGCCCTGTGCTGGGACAAGAGCACACACAGCAGCCTGGCCGGGGGCAGCCAGTGACCTGTGGACAGAGGGCAGGCAAGGGAATGGTGGGAGGTCCTCCAGCTCAGCAGTCTCCATAAGGAGTCCAATGCCTAAGTGTCCTGTCCTGCTGTGACTTGCCCTGACCAGAAAGCAAAGCCTGACAGCTCACATCAGGTCTGCAAGGAGAGCTGACAGCCGCCACCGACAGTCACCACCACCCAGGGAACCCCCAAGGTTGACTTCCTCCAAGTTCCCTTGCAGAGAAGGGCCAAAACTTGAATTCTTCTAAATAATTCTACCACCTGTCACTAACTCTCCTGAATCAGCCCACTTCAGCAGTATCAGGGGTTGGTGGAGCTTCCTTGAGTTGAGTGAAAGTTCCTGGAGAGCAAGGAAGGGAAGCGGTGGCGTCTCACACATCTTGATCCATAGTTTAACTGAAAGGGGAGAGCAGGCCTCTCCACTTGGACTTCCTGAAACCCTTCTCAGAAGGCTGCCTGTTCAACACAAGGAACACTCAGAACTACAAATGGGATATAGCATTCTTTCTCACGGTCAGGTCAATTGGACTTTTCTTTTACAAGTTGAAAACATACATTTTTCTAGGGTAGCCTGTGTTAAGTTGGGTCTACACCTTGAAAAATGTTGAAGCCCACATTTGTTTCTCCTGTGGGAAATCTATTCATTTTTGAAAATAACCACTTCCCTTGAAGTGCTTGACCCAGAGAACTGGAGGGATTGGGGGCTGAAACCAATTTAGTATACCACATACGGGGTGAGCATCGGATAACTAAAACGACCAGGATCATCACCAACGTTAGACTGGTTAAATACACAACTATGTGTAGAACTAACCAGACCGAATGAGGGCTAAGAAGGACAGAGCGATTTGCTCAGACATCCCAGATAAAGTAAAACTACCCGAAAAATGGTGTTGAAGAGGAGAAAGAAGAGACCTCATATAAAATGTAAAACATTGTTCTCAGCACTCCTGGACATTTCTTTATACCAGAGAAAGGAAGGCTTATATTCATACAGAATCCCACACATAAATGTTTATAGCAGATCTGTTCAAAATGGACAAAGTGGAAACCCAGACCTCCTTCAGTAGGTAAATGGATACATCCATACCATGCAGTATGATTCAGCAACAAAAAGGAATAAACTATTGATACAAACGATACTGCTATGCAGTAAGGAGAAAAAGCTGATCCTAAAAGGTGACATCTTTTATGATTCCACTGAAATAACTTCCTAGAAATGACAAGTGTCCACGGGTCTCTGGAGCCCAGCACATTGAAGGTGTTCCAATCAATACATGTTGAGAAGTGACAAATTTCTAGCAACGCAAAACAGATTGGTGGCTGCCAGAGGGGGTGGAGGCAGAAAAGGGAGTGTGGTTATAAGAGGGCAACAAGGAAGGAGTCTTGTGAGGGAATCGTTCTGTGTCTTTACTGTCAGTGGTTATATGCGGGATGTGATATCGTATATAGTGTGGCAAGATGTTACCACTGGGGGAAACTGGGTAAAGGGGACTGTAGTATTTTTTACAACTATTGCAAAATAAAAAGTTTAATTAACCAAGAAGTCGAAAAAACCTAAGTGCCCATCAACCCGGGAATGGATTAATAAACTGTGGTCTATGTCTAGCATGGAATACTACTCAGCCATAAGAAAGCCGGAGATCTTACATCTTTTGTATTAACCTGGATGGAGTTGATAAACACATTCTTCTTAGTAAAATATCACACGAATGGAAAAGCAAGTATCCAATGTACTCAATACTAATGTGAAGGCAGCAGATGAACTAATACGTGCCCCCACAAAAGAAAAACCCAATTCGGCTTGGCCTCTGTGGCTCAAGCGGCTCAGGTGCCAGCCACATACACCTGAGCTGGCGGGTTCAAATTCAGCCTGGGCCCGCCAAATAATGACAGCTGCAACCAAAAAATAGCTGGGCGTTGTGACAGGCACCTGCAGTCCCAGCTACTTGGGAGGTGGAGGCAGGAGACTTGCTTGAGCCCAGGAGTTGGGGGTTGCTATGAGCTGTGAGCAGTACTCTACCCAGGGTGACAGCTTGAGGTTCTGTCTCAAAAAAAAAAAAAAAAGAAAAGAAAAGAAAAACCCAATTCAAGTTGAGGGGCCGCAGGGAGGGGAGGAGAAGGATTGGTGTGGTCCCACCTAACAGGCACAATGTAAGGGTATGTGGCACACCTCCTGGGTGAGGGACACAACCACAACAGGGACTTTACCTAACAAATGCAAGCATTGTAACCTATTATTTGTACCCTCATATTAATCTGAAATTTAAAAAAGTTTGATTTAATAAAGGACTGTTCTCAGTAATTACATCTGTGGTGGTGTGGGTATTAGTATTGCTCTTCTGAGTGTAATATGGAATAAAGCCAATCAGTAATTTTAGGATATTTTTATGTCCCCTATATCCTTGACAGCCAAAATTTTGAGTGAAAAAGGAGATTCTGATGTAATATAGACAATGTTAAGTGACAAAATCCTATAATCCTGAATTTGAGTATCAACCCATGGGTTATTTCTTCTTTAGCTCTATCTACTGATACGGCCTGATATGACGCGGACCAACACAGTAGCAACAGGCATTCCTAACACTCAGACTGTAGCCTTGAAATATCATTTTCTACTACGCGTCTTAGACAAATGGCTAATGGTGGGTGTGGGGGCAAGAAGTGTGTACTAGATGAGCTTGGACCATCTTGTCATCCCAGACAGGGAGGAAGCTAACTGGACTACTAGGGTTGTATCAAAAGGACTCTGAAGCCAACTTAAGAGGCTTTCACCAAAGATGCGACATTTTTAAGTTTCAGAAAGGATAATTTCATTGATAAATCACGTTGGGAGATGGAAAGTGAAATATTTCACCATGACCTTCCACAGTGAGAGAAGTCTTGAGCTCTAAGGGAGTTATTTTCTTCTTTTTAAATTACCTTTTGAGCTTATAGGCCATGCTTAGAAAGGTCAGCTCAAAACTATAAAATATATTCAGCAGAAAAAGGGAGATAAGTTCACTTAAAAAAAAACTCTTAATAGATTATGTTACCATATTTAATATATGTTAAAAATTGCTCTTTAAAAGACAGGAACCATTTCAGTCTAAGTAATATGCTTTAGGAAAGTAGTATATTTCCTAATATTTACATTATCTATACTATGGGATAAATGGGAAAGACAAGCATTTATCCTGCCTTTCCTAAATGGATTATGCCACTACATGAAGGGACGTATTTATGAATTCCAACTGACAGATGCACAGACCATACCCAGGGGAAGCATGTCATGGGATCTCCGCACACAACCAGTTCTATGAATGCCAGGAACTTGGTGGCGTGACAATGTGCCATTGTCCTTTCTGAGATACTGCTTTATCTATCCCAGATGCCATGGACTGTAAGAAGCACCATCACTCTTAAGTACCCTCCTGCAACCATAGCCAATTCAACCACAACAGGACAAAGTGCCACCAAAAGATGCATCCCAACTGAGATGTTCAAGTGTGACTCAAAGTGCCTTTACTCAATCAGAAATGCCGTTTCCTATCCTGATAGCCTTGCTGTCACCGCTTCTGATTTGTACACAGCAGGGCTGGTATTATCACCCGCACTGTATCACTAAAAACTGGAGTGAAATGTCACAGCCTTGCAGCGATGGAAACAAATGTGCACACTCCTCAGAATGAGATAGGGGAGGTGATAAATAAAACAAAAATCAACAACCACCAAATCATCCATTATTTGCCCTACCAGGCTTGAAGCTTGTCACGACCCTGTATGGCCTGGAACTTCTGACAGTGCACACGTCTGTCTCAGTTGGGGTCTTCTGACACTCACTGCCCAGGATCTTCCACTTTCAGGCCTCAGCGGACGCTTAGCAAGAGAAAGTACCACCAACCCAGTCTTCATGATCACACACCTGTGATCTGCTGAAATTATGTGCAAGATGTTCGCTGGCTATGTTATTTCTCATGGAATTCTGCGATTACTGGTGTGGACTTCCTTCCATGTGCAAGAGTAGACTATAATCAATCATGATGGTGTCCAAGATTTTAAACATTTTGGCCTGTTGATAACAGAACATCTTCTAAGCCTGAGGAAGGCAAAGGCCTGTCATGGTGAGATGAATGGCACTGGGTCCACGTGAGAAGTGGGAAGATAGTGAGGTCTCAGTTCACCTAGAATTAAGACAAAGCGGGGGATTCCATTCAGCTGTGCAGCCCAGGCCCCAGGCCACATTTGGGATGCTTTGTGGAGTAACTTGCTAGATGTCCATGATGCTAGCATCCACTGCTGCTTCATGCAAGAAAATGTGCACCTGGTATGGAGTTGTTACGCTCAGAAAATATAGGACAGGTCTATCACTTATAAACAGACCAGGATTCTATGCTGGGGTCAGCATACTATGGCCCGTGGCCCCAATCTGGCCTGTTGCTTGTTTTGGGGGGTTATGATCTATATAAAATTGATTTCATATTTTAAATGTATTTTTTTAAAAAAATCAAAAGAATATCATGTGACATGTGAAAATTATGAAATTCCAATTTGTGTCCCTAGTTTTACTGGAACACGCAGCCACGCCTATGTCATTGACACACTGTCAACGGCTGCTTCTGTGCTACATGACAGCAGAGCTGAGCGACAGCGATGGTGCAGCCTACAGAGCCTCAAACATGTACTGTCTCTATTCCTTTATAGGAGACAGCCAACCCTGTCCAAGAGGGTTTAGCAAGCTCCCTGATAACTTTTTCGTAGATAAAAGATAAGATCTAGATGTGTCCAACTGCAAAACATTCCCAGTTATTATCCCGTTTCTTGCAGTTTTCTAAGTTGGTGTATCATCCAACCGTGAAATATTCCAAAGGGAACCCAGATTGATTGTGTGATGTTTCCCGTTTGTTATTTCCCTACTTGGCGTGACTGTGCAGCAGAGTAAAAAGACAACTAGTCACCATGCTAGATTTAAAAGCATTTAATGACATAGCATATATTTAACAGATAGGGCAAAAGTTGAGAGGTACAGGTCGGACGACTGAGCACCAGGCCTGAGCGACCAGCTCCCAGTTCAGGCCCAGCCTCTGGAGTTCATTCCTATCAATGTCATTTTGATTGTGCAGTAAGATGAAAATTTGTCATTACAATAGTTACAGTGACAGAGAAATGCACACTATGTATCAAATAGCAAGGTAATGAAGCAAATTATAACACAGTGTGGCAACGCACGAGCAAGTAACCATTAGAGTAACATTACTTTGTCCAGTAGATGCTTTAGGTCCACCACTTGTACACTTACCAATGATTTAAAGGGTTTATTATACAACTAGTTTTATTATACTTTGTACTAGAATTATCTCAAACATACAATATAATGTATTTCAGCAAAAAAAAAAAATTGAAATTACAGATTATTTAAAACAGTATCAGTTTTCTATATTCCTTCTGGTATATGGACATTCTTAACCGTCGTAGTAGTTGATGCAGAAAAGCCGCATGTCGTATGTTAGTGAGTGATGCCAGGTACAAATGGTTTGGTCTGCAGAGTTAACGCGCAGCTGCAGAACGGCTGCGGCGAGATCGCAACACACCACCTGTTTAATAAAGGTTAGACCCACTCTGGGCACTTCTAATAGTCAAGACTCAGGGTAACCACCGGAAGTAAATGAAGGAGAATGGTGTCAGGAGATTGGTATATTTTGTCTCTGGTGAGCTGAGCACAGGAAATATTGTTTAAGCACCGCTGCCTTGCATACCAACAGCACTAGAGGCGGGTTATTTCCAACACAGCCTCACAAAATTGAGGAACAGTTTAAATACTGAGATCTAATCTATATAATTTCATTAAAAAAATCTGGCCTTCCCTCTGCACCTCAAACTTTTGTGACTTGGAGATAAAGTGTTTAGGTGTTTCCCCCACCCCCCAGAAATGCTCTATAAATTAAAAAAAAAAAATCAACCACATTGAGGAACATTAGGCACAGAGAGTAATGTGTTGGTTCTGAGCTTGCATGCTGGAATTTCACTGAAAAGGTAAGAGAAGGGCAGGAGGAAGGAAAGGAGTTCACTTTTTTTTGCCAAAAAGGCTGAACCGCTTCTCTTTGTCTTTCTCTTTGTCCTTCTCCCGCTTGCCGGGACTGGACTCGCTGGTGATGGTGACAACGCTGGTGGGCAGGGTCTGTGCCCGGCTGGATGCTGGCGTGCTCTGGGTGCTGGCGGACACCTCGTGCTTGTCAGAGGAGATGGCAGAGGAGATGGCCTGGATCCATGTGTTCATTTCCTCCTGGACAGGAGGGGACACAGGTGAGACCCAACTACAAGGCGTAGGCACAAGGTATTCTGGCTTCATGGGGCTGTCTGGGCCTCTGTTACTAGGAAGCCTTGGCAATGGGCATACCTAGCTGACTGAGGGGTAAGCAGAATCACTTCTGGACACCGTTCCTAAAAGCACCTCTGATTCAGTACAGGAGAGTGAGCATGGATACACCTCCCGTAAGAATCCAGTTTTACAGTACCTGAAGGTCATCACTCTGGTATAAGGTCCTACAAATCTCTAAGACTGGTCTCAATCTGTGGGTTTCAGATCCTACCCTAGAGGGTGCTTTTTCAAATTTAAGGCATTAGGTATGTTGTTTTTTATTAAGTACTGCTCCTTCCTCAAGGTGGAATACAACCGTAAATGGCTGACAAAGGTGGGGGGGTACAGTGAAGAGGCTGCTGACTGTGCATCAGAATCCATGCCCAGTCCTGAGACCACCCCCGGCTGTGCCACTGGAGGGGTGGGCAAGGCGTTCGTCCATCGACTTCTGGGACCCTGTACTAGCTTCCCTCTCTTGGCCGTGGACAGCAAGATGATGTTCACTGGTGTGAGTGACTGTGGAGCCCAGACCACCACTGGGCATCTGAATTAACACTATGAATGACGCCAATCTCCTCACATACACTTGAAAGCTTTGAAGTATTTGAGAGAAGTAAAATTTAGAAACTTACATCATCTTTGGCTTGGAAGAGGTACTCATTGCCATCATTTAATCTGTAATTTCAAGGAAGAAAAGTAAGTCACAACTTAACTTCAGCAAAATAAAAACCCCACAACTCCCACATCCTATATGAAATACAGGCAGACCAAAGGAATCACATCAGAACGTCAATTAGAGCACTACACACAACCATGCCTGCAAAGGCCCAGCAGCAGTGCCCTGGACATCAAGAAGCCACACAATTGTGTCAAAATAAAGTACATAGTCAGCTTGGTGCTCCAATCCACTGGAATGATCACAAAAAGCCCCGAACACAACACTGGGGGTTTGTCATGGCAAAGACCATGTGGATGCTTCATCAGTGGTCTGAACTGACTTCCGGAGAAAGCCCCTCTGAGATTCTGCTACTAAACTTGTATCCCCTACATTTATAAATTCCAGAGTGTCAGAAGAGATGGACAGAAAAGGTCTTCTAGATTTTTCTTCTAATGTATGTCCTGGAACGAAAGAAACCACCCTAGTTGAGGTCACCAGTGAGTGTGACACTGCTGCTGTCAAAAGCAAGAGGGTAACCATGGCATGGCAGAGGGTAACCACCCTGGGCCTATCCCCGACTCTCTTAAAGCCACAGTCAGGAAGCACAGAGGAAAAAGCAGCCAGCAGTCACGCTGACTGTGCCTTGTCCTGAAAAATCTGAGTGTTCCAAGGCCTTACACTGTGCATCAACAGGCCTTAATAAATCTCACCATTTGAAACGCTCTCCTCCTAATGTCCTCGTTCTAGTCCAACTGGCACAAAACACACACATTACTCAAGACCAGAGCTTTTCAGATCCCAAAGCAACGGAGCTAATCAGTGTTAAGCTAACATCCTAATCACGGAAATGCTTATTTTTTTTTATTTTTAAAAGATACAATAATGCTTCTGCCCACTTTCAAGTGTGAGGAGAACTTGTGAGCTTGGATCCGCTCTGCAGAGAGCTGTGTGTGTCTGACAGGGTAGAGACATTTGGAACTATATGATTTCAGTGGCTGCTGCAGAGTCAGGGGAGGACAGGGCCCCAGGCCCCATCCAAGCATTTCCTGTTTGTCTCCATCCAGCTCCAGGATGATTCACTTGACCCCTCTCCAGATAAGTCATGAGCAAAGAATAGCATCTCCTGGAATAAGCTGAGAAGATGGGGAAACTATTTTTCTAAGCTTCTTTTAAACTGTGACATGGGAATAGTTCACCTTAAGTCTTAGGAACAGTTAAGTTCCAGGTTATGAAAACCAATGTTCTTTTTCCCTCAATGCTCAACTGTACTATTAACCACAGGGAAATTAATCATAGTGTCTAAGAAAACCAGCACTACAGCAAAAATAAACCCATTCTCAGGCGATCACAAAGCACAGCAACCCTCACCTGAGCTTAAACACATGTTTCTTCTTCTTGTAATCTAGGGCCACTTCACAGACGGCTTCCCTCAAACTCACAGGGACCTCGCTGTGGTAGGGAATTCCGGAAGCAGCCGTCTTCGCGTCTTTGTAGAAACCCATCTCTTGGTTATTTATGACACAATAGACGTTGTGCCAGGACCTGAGCATGAAGAAAGGTCATCAAGGCTCTGTGCCGCACTCCCCTTGGAGAAGTGTCTGACCAGGGACACTCACACGTGTGACTCCTATTCACAGCCCGTGCTAAACTGTGCTGACACTAGCGCTGGAACAGAATTCCTCCGAGATCCCTGGGGCAGGGCCCGGGTTGCTACACTGGTGGGGCTGAGTGTTACTTCCTTCTCTGGATCTGGGAAAAACGTGGTGCCCTTTTCTAGTGAAGAAATGCTCTTTGCTCATTTTTACAGGCTTTGGAGTCAGGGGGAGTTTCATTCTAGTGTCACCATGTACTAGGTTTCTACAGGAAGCAAGCTTTTTAAACCTCTCAGAGCTTCCCTTCCCTCATCTGTTAAATAATAAAATTGAGGCTTATTGGGAGATAATGAATATAAAGTATGACACAGAAATAAGGCCAAGGGAAATGGCAGATGTCTTTTCAAAAATCCCATAAGGAATCTTACAACAAAGTCATTTTACGTACGGGAGAGAAGGTTCTTTAATCTCAAACTAGCAGACTCCTTCTCAGGATAAATTACTAGGCCCCTTTCTGCTATTCCACCCACACTTAGCTCTTCTTCTCGTAGTAAATGAGCAGTGCTCGCCTTCTGCTTTCTAATGTGAAGGATACAATGCCCAGGAAGCTCCCAAATGAAGGAACCCACACCAGCACAGGCTCCCTCCCCGCCTCACCCTGTACCGGGCTCACTGCCCATCTTGCTGCGCCAGCCTCTGCTGCCGTTACCTGCTCGAGGCTTTCTTATTGTGGGCCTCCCACTCATGCTTCCGATTCAGGAAGCCTTCCATCTGGGCCGAAGGCGTCTCCTGGGTTCTGGCCGGTAAGGTGGCAGCACTCTGGGCTGGGAGGGCAGTCTTGGCTTTGCGATCCGAGGTAGGGGAGGGGATGGGGCTGGACTCTTTTGAGCTCGTCCTCTGTTCTGTTGCGCCGTTGACCATTTCACTTGTGTCCACCGTTTCTGCCACCTAGGGATAGCAGAGATGCCATTCAGCTACCTCTGTGAGCCTCGCACATGGCCACATACTCTCTAACTGACTCGCTCACGTGGCTGTGTATAAATGCCTGGCACAGATCGAGGCAGTACAGTAAAACCATTGCACACCCCACAAGGCCAGCTGGACACCGAGGGACATTAGAAGGTGGGAATGGATTAATACCCGCCCGTTTATGGGGGAATGAGAAAAGCGAAATGTCAGTATGAGTTTTACTGCACTCTGCTCCTCTGATCAATCCATTTTCTCTAATATAACTCAGATCATCTCCTTTTACAGTTACTTTAAAACGAAAGGACACAGTAACAATCACACGTATTAAATATGAGAGAGAGTGGACGTTATACAGCAGCCACCTTAGAACCAAGGATGCCACCAGAAGGGCTGAAGTTGAAGCGAAAGGGCATTCACAAACAGACCGACAGACAACTCTATCAGAGCTACACGGCATTCCCCCGGAGTAAGACAAAGGAAAGAACTTTGGTTTCTGAAAATGCTCTCTGGCTCTCCTCCCCCGCCCCTCAACACATTGTCATAAACACATGCAGAAATTAGGACAACGATCATGCAGTTCACATCTACCATCCCAGTTAGACTTTGGAACTTAAGAGCTGGAAGGAAATGAGGCAAGTCAACAAACATCAATTTAACCACATCTGCCGAAGTTGTATCGTGAGTGGGTTGTAGTTTGTGTTAAAGGAGCTGGAAAAGCCAATCACAGTCACTCAACACCACACAGCTATTTACCCCCAAACAAAGACAGAACCAGGGCCTTCCCCATCACGGGTTGGTTGATCACGGTGCCTTGCTGTACTGAGACGAGAAAGCCCAGAGACAGCCAGGCTTCCAGCGGCTCTGACCCTTCAGGCTGGAGACGTCTTCCGGAGCGTTCCTTCCCAAGCTCACTTAAATTGTAACCCTCATGGCTTTTCGGCTTTGGAAATGTAGTAGGGTCTTGATTCATTATCACTTTCAGCCTGTGTACCATCAACTGTGTACCATTAACTGTAGCAGCCCCTGGCTGATACACCCAGGGTATAGGATTAGCGAGTTACTAAAGCTGGGTGTGGCTGACGCTTTAGTGGGTTACAGACAACCTGCACCCCTCGTACACAAACAAACATGGAGGAGTCAATGGCACGCTCATTAGATACGTCCCCGCACCACTGCTGCCCAGGACCAGTGACACCAAATTAGCAGCAACAACCCTGACAGGACAGATGGTGGTGGTCTGACCACCCCTGCTGGAACATTCAGATCTATCTGCTCTTGGGAATGGGATCTCTCACTTACTGGGTTTTACCCAAATGGCTGGGCCCAATGCTCGATTGTCAAGAAAAATAGTTTTTTGGGAAAAGGGCTGTTAAAAACTTGGGCAGGGAGGAAGAATCATGAGTTTAAGTTACACCTATGCAAACTATCACTAGCATCAGGGTTTAGGGTGAGACTAGACGCTACATAATTTCAAGGTGACTTTGGCTGAAAAAAATTGCCTTTAGGCTTATGGCAATGTAGAAAATGGATTACTG
This sequence comes from Galagoides demidoff, assembly GCA_963574575.1. Lineage (NCBI taxonomy): Eukaryota > Metazoa > Chordata > Mammalia > Primates > Galagidae > Galagoides > Galagoides demidoff. Next base: position 14,853 of record CAUYQV010088532.1, read on the forward strand.
GGGCAGAAAGACACCAGGGTGTGTGGTGGTGGTGGTGGTGGTGTAGGCATCTGTGTGTATGGTGATTCCTCAGGCCTTGCCACTGACAGCCTGTAGACGTGCTTATGAACAATGCCTACTGAAATATTTCTACCTCTTTTCACTTTCAAAGGAGAGTTATAGGAGGGGAAATCACCAAAACTACAGAACCCTGAGTCAAAAGAATGTGAGTAGGTTTCAGAGTCAACAAATCTCCTTTCATGTTGCGATTTCGGGAAACTTCTGGGGAGGATGAAGTTTGAGTTTGGTTTGGAAGGCCTGAGCCAGGTGTGAGTCCAGAGAGACATGGGGTTAGTATATACAGAAACCAGGTTAAAAAAAAATTTAGTGCTGCAGGTTTGAGTTGAAAGCTGCTAGCAACAGCAATGACCTGGATCGGGAGATGTTTACTTAAAAATGGCTAAAATTGATCATACTTGGTCAGACTTCAAGGTGGATGAAGGCCAGGGAAGCCTCTTCTGAGGGAAATTCTGCAGCAAAAATTTTTTCTTTAGCGTTAGAAGGAAAGAGAAAACCCCAAACCAGTATGCAGAGATAATTAATGTTTATGCAAATGAATCACTAACGAAGAAAACAAGGAAATAAAAGAAACAAAATGAATTTTAATGGACATGTGCTTTAAGCATGCCAACAGACAACACACCACTAGAGACAAACATCAAAAGCAAATCATAGCGCTCCGATCAATGATGGGTACATGTGAATATGCCCCCCCTCCCCGCCCCACCCCACATTGCTTCTCTTTAGCCATTAGTCCAGAGCACTTTAGTGGCCGGGCATGCCCGAGATACTTAAATCAGGAGGTGAACATATAAATGTAATGTGACAACTAGTAGCACAGGAAACCCCCGATTGGTTTTCAAAGTGCACCACCAAGCAACACTACTGTCAACTACTCAGTAACTTGAGTCTCTGCACCACCACTCAAAACAATGAAAAGTGTTTTTCTTCTTCCAAAGCAATCCAATTGTAATTAAAATTTGTTCTGGGAAGGTATAATTTAAAAATCTAGATAAAATAGGTACGAGAGCAAACGCTAAAAGCATCACAGTATGGCCTTCCTGTGTGCTTCTGTGGGTCCTTCTTGGGGAGAGGATCCTTCTAAATACAAAAAGCAAAAAATTGAGTATCTTTCCTGATGATACAAAATTTAAAAACATACACATATATATGAAAACATCACATATATACATACAGATCAATGACACACAGTATGTGATTTGGAGCCAGAAATGTCAGGGCTTTCTAATGATCAAAGACAAAGCAGCATTTTTTTTCTAACATGAATTTTGGTGTGTAAGGCAGAGACTCAGTCATGGTGCACGCTACTCCCAGAACATAAGAAGCTTGGCATCTATCTATATACCTATCTACAATCTCAAGTAGATAGATATGTACATAGATATGTACATAGAGATAAGGAAAAACAAACAAGATGCTATATGATGTTATCCTGACAAAAGAAAAAAAAAAGACATGCATCATGAAATAAAAAGACAAATTAGACTTAACTCATGGAGAACACATATCAAAACAGGTTTCTGATTCTACTAACACATCTAAATATGGCAAATGAGCAAGTGAATGTCTCACAAGGCTTTGATGTAGTTAATGGATTTGGTTTCGTCTTTATCAGTACCAGGAAATCACCTCTTTCACTAGCTTTCATTTCTAAGGGAAAGGATTTCTGTTAAGATACTTTCAATCCCCGCTTGTAGCCTAAATGTAGGATAAATGCCATCCTAAAACACTCGGCGAATTCCACAACAAGTCTTAAGAAAATAAATAACGAATCAGAAGATTCGTCTGAGACGTACAGGAAGTTTCTGTCTGCAGAGACACTAGAATGACCTATACAGCCAGGAGGCAAGCAAGTGCTCCTAGGCCCGGTCCAACATTCAAGTAATCAGGATGAACCAGAATGGCTTTTGTTCCATTTGTTTGGAAAATTAAAACACTTTGACACCCTGAAGTCACTGACTGAGTGGAGAGGCTTGGTAGGCAGGCCTCCCAAACACACTGAGAACTGTTCTCACCTGCTGCATCCCTCATCCCCATGGTACTGACAGTGACCAGAGGTGGCGGCTGTCCTCAGCGGGCACTTTACTCCCGAGGCTGGCTGCAGCATCTGCTCCAAGTAAGCCTGCAGTTCTCAATTTGGGACTTGGCAGGAAAGAGAGGGGCTGGTCTATAAAAAGTAATGATGACCCAAGGGTCTCTAAAACATTTGAGATTGTACGCCCCAAATTAGAATAGCATCCAGAGTATATCAGACTTCCTTTTTTTTTTGTCACTTTCACTACAAGAATGCATCCTTTATGGAATGTTACACAGCTGACTTGCGGCTTTCATCTTAGCATTGACTGCCTCCTTCCTCATTCACCAGTCTTCCTGGTCACGAGGAAACTACTGCAGGTTAATAACATCTCTAAAGGGGGCTACATACAGCACCGTGCTGTGCCCTGTTAGTATAACTGGATGTGTCATACCTGTTAAGATTCTAGTTTTCTTCTTCATTATGCTGTAATCTCATTTAATTTCATTTCAATTACTCATGTAAGGGTATTGCTGCAAAATCTTAATAAAATTGAAAACTCACAATAAATAAACAAAAATTAAGTATGTTGCTTTAAGGCCACTGGGCATCCATCAGTTAAGAGGCTCAAATAAACATGAATTAAATAAATGCAAACAAATATGGAACCAAGGAAGGCTATGAATTAAGTAAATTTTTAACATTTTGGTTGAAGTGGAAGCTGAAAAGTCAAAACCGACAGGATTTGAAAAGGGTGGCTCTTGACAAATGGTAGTGAACTTCACAGTCCAGACCATGGCTGGTCACTGGCTGTCCGTCTGCTATTAAAATTTTTGTAGTTTTGGTAGGTTTGAGAGCGGTAACTAACCCGTGGAGATCCCTGTTCAGCCGGCAAACCGTTCTGGGAAACTTGCTCTCCTTTTGAAGTATCCCTGTTTGATGAGGGGGTTAAAAATAAAAAAGGGAAAGGGAGGGAGGGAGGGGAAGGGAAGAAGGAAGGAAGAAAAGAAAGAGGAGAACAGTGAGAGAGGGTGGGGAGAACAACATCATTCCATTTCAGTACAAGTTTTCCTCAGAAGGACATAAGCAACCTTTTCACAGAATACAACTTAAAAACTTTTTAAAACTAACTTCCAAGTGTTTCAAATAGACTCTAAATAAAAAAAAATCAGACGATAGGAATGCCCTGCCCTGTTCCACACCACCTTTGCAGCACGAGAGGTGGCTGCGAGCATTTTCCAGGGCAAAATAATCAGCCTTTTGGAAACAGAGAGTAATTTCGGCCCTTTGTGTAAAGTCACTTGGAACTTTTGAAAAGCATTACCACAAAACCACTGGCCTGAAGTCCGGGCAGTTTGCTCTATATGCTTAGCCACGGAGAGCTTCTGAGTGTTTCTGCCGTGCATGTGCAGGCAGGGGGGAGGCGACACCCACATTCTGCTTCTGCCATCCACGCAGCTATGAGGCTGTGGACAAGTGCACGTCCTCAAACGGTACTCAGGGGTGACTATACGATTCTAAATAGTCTACAGAAGCAATTACCAGGGAGGTCATGTGGTTGGGCCTAGCCAAGCAAGGCTTCCAACAGATGCTCCATAAACCTCACTTGCCACTGAAGCTCAGAGCCCAGCCTCGGGAGCTGCCCGGGACTCACCACTGCTGCTGGGACTCGGCCTCCTCTGAAACCTTTGTGCTCGGCTCCGGCGAAGGTGGCCGCCTCTTCCTCTCCTCTTCCTCTTGCTGTCTGCGCACTTCCAGTAACTCCAACTGAGGAGAACACAGTGATGTTCAGCACAGTCCCAAACTCTGCTTCTTTTAAGGGTAGGGTTCTAGGAACCCAGGAAGTCCTCCTGGCTACACTGGACAACCAGAAGCTCTGGCAGCCTGAGTAAAATGGTATTAGGCTCAGAGGAACTGCAGCTACAACCTAAAACTATAGGAAACAGAGCTAGTACAGGAAAATACATACTACATACGTAGTCCAGGGGCTGGCAAAACTCCTGTGAGTTGTTTTGTATGACTCCTGGGAAGCTGCATTTAATTTCTAAATTAACTATGTAGCTCTCAGCTCCAACAAACACCCAAGGAGAGCTCCAACAAACACCCAAGACAGCCCTGCAGTTATTCTCAAGGAAGCAGCTTGTGCTATGGTAGGGGTCTGTGTTCAGCCAAAACCCAAATAACACATAAAAAAGCCACAGACTATTCTAACCGAAATGAAGCCATTCTGTGAGCAATATACATGCACAAAGTATGCAAGCACATCTTACACCCCCAGAATTGTATACATCAGAAAGAAACACCATTTTGTATACTGCAAAGAATCAGCTTTCTACCAGGAGTGCAAAAGTCTAGGCAGAGAATACAAAAGTGCAAAAGCCCTATCCAAAGGCCTTTATGTTGGGCAGAAGAGGTCACCAGGAATGGGTAGTTTGTAACGGAGTATCATTGAGCCAGGAGAAATTCTAAAGAAACTTTTCACTGCCTTTCAACCAAAGCTTCCATGCGATATAGGAGAAAGGCAGATCAATAGACCAATTCCACAACAGGAAGCTCTTAGAAGCCATCTTGAATCTACGAGCCAAGAGGGGGTAGCAGCCCTGAGCCTGTCCCGGGTTGTGTTCCATGGGAGCCACCAACTTCAAGAAAATTCTTACTGTTTTTTAAAAACTGAGCAATTGTATGAATTCTCCAGTCTGAGACAAGCAGGCAGAAAAGGTTGTCCTGGGCTAACAGGTAGAGCAGCCCAGCATCCACCGGCCACTTACTGTTGTCAGCCTTTCCAGTGCAGAGAACCTCTCATCCCAGGTCGCTGCGGACTTTTCAAAGGCCTCGTGGCGCTTGATGAGCTTCTCCACCTCGTCCACACTCTGGCCGATTTCTCGGCTGGATAGGTACGGCTCCTGTCCAAGCAGCCAGGCTTCGGCCACACTGGCGTCTCTTGAGAACTGATGGACCTCCAAAACTGCACAGCACACCAAGAGAGGGTGAGGCCGGCCAGTACAAGACCTGGCAGTCCCCACCAGGCCCACCTCCCAGTACTGCTGCCCTCCTCTCTCGTGGCAGCTACCTGCACAAATAATTTCCCATCTACTCTAGATCAGCGCTGTCCAGTGTAAATGGATGTGCAACTTTAATTTTTCCAGTAGCCACATTTTAAAAAGAATAAAAGTAAGCAGGTGAAATTAATTTTAATGTGTATTGTATTTAACCCAATACATTAAAAACAACCATTTCAACATGTAGTTGGTATTTAAAAAATTGAGATGTTACATTCTTTTTTCTTCTAAGTCTTAATCTGATGTGAATTTTATACTATAGTGCTTTCTTACTACGTATCTCAAGTTCAGAAGCCACACGTGGGACAGCAGCCACCACGCTGCACACTCTGCTCACTCAGCTCCCCTCAGAGCCCCAAGGGGGTTCACATTCTATGCGCAGGCCTACTGCATGGGTGGAGCAGGCATTCATAAACCACCCCTTTACTGGAGGCAGTTGTGGTTTACTGTGGGGCGTGAGGGCGGGAAGGACATGGTAGCACTACAGCAGGTGGGGATGACATGGCCAAGGCTTCTGAAGTTTCATTCTATTCCTCCAGGCACGTGAGGAGACAGAGAACACCAGCTACTGCTAACACTGATTCTTCACTGTGTTTCATGTAGCAATGTCTAGGGCTGCTCAGGTGAGAGATGGGCCACGGGCAGCACCAGTGTCCCCAGGGGCCAACCATTTCCTTCCAGTAACTCAGGCTGGATGCCCACAGATGGCCACATGGAGAAGATGCCTCCTCTGCACAAAGGCCTCATCAGCTTCAAGGGAAGGGTTGTGCAAGTCATCACTCTGTCCCCAGTGTACAGTCTGGTCCCAGTTCACACACAGTAGGCGATGTGGGTTTTGCTGAACTGAGTGAAAGTGCCCTAGAATTCTCAAGACTTATAGACCAAATCTTCATGTAAAGAATGGTCAAAAGTGGGATTTCTGAGCGCTCTGGGCCTTCCCTAGAAAATGCCCCTTGGATTCAGTTTCTAATAAGCACCTAGATGTGCATGGATGAGGTTAGAACACAAAGATAGAGCCCAGAGATCCACCACAGAACAACAAAAGATGGTGCACGCCACCTGACCTGGGCTACTTTTAGTGTTCATACCAATGATGAAATACTATTCCCAATGCTGCACGTTAGAAACCCTGTGTTGGCTCACCTATTCCTTTATAAAATGGGGATTTAAAATAGAATCTATCTCACAGAATCATGTGGGGAGTAAATATAGACATAGATCAAAAAAACTTAGAACAATGTCCAGTTCACAGCAAATCCTTAATAGTTGTTAGTTTGTATTTCATTGTTATTAATCTTCCAATGAGAACATCAAATGTAAGATGTACTCAGGTCAACCTTTGACCTCCTTGATCCTAAAGTCATAACTCTTTGTTTTTTTGTTTTTGAGAAAGAGTCTCACTTTATCACCATCTATAGAGTGCCATAGCATCATAGCTCACAGCAACCTCAAATGCCTGGGTTCAAGTGATTTTCTTGCCTCAGTTTTTCTATTTTTTTTTTTTTTAAAGTAGAGACAGGGTCTCACTCTTGCTGAGGCTGGTCTTGAACTCCTGAGCTCAAGCAATTCATCCACCTCAGCCTCCTAGACTGCCAGGATTACAGACAGACATGAGCCACTGCACTGGCCTGAAGTAATAATTCTTGAAGACAACTAAGAAGGGGTTTCTATTTGTACCCTCCCCCAGGGTGCTGAATGGTCACCCCTATGTTGTTCCTAAAGAACGCCCAAATCCCACTTGTAACTCTCAGTAAGTCATGTGGTGAAATATAATGAATACTCCACAGTTAATTTCCTAAAAATAGTACTTACCATGGAATGATGAAACAGAATACTAAGAAACCAGCCCAAATGCCAAAATCATTAAACAACAATATCATATCAATTAAAGCAGAAAAATAAACTTGCATGCTTCCCACGGATACCCAAAAGAGCAGAAAGAGAGTAAAGTCTGTCCTTACTCAGTCTTAGCCATTCCCATCGGTCTTCCCACTTGTCGATCATTTCTTTTCTCTTTTCTGTCAACTGCAGTAACTTTTCTTTGATCTGTATGAAAGGGAGGAACCCCAAGACAGCTTAACAGAATGTACCACACCCTCGATGGGTCACTTTGCACGAGAAAAATACAGTTTATGCAAGGACCACCATAGGTCAGGAGATACCCAAAGCCTACTCAGTCTATCTGTGTAAAGGGAAAGGAGAGAGAAGCATGGCAGTGCTCCTTCCAAAAGGGGCTGGAAGAAGGCCGGGGCCCTGCCCAAAGCTACAATACTCTGCCGTGAGGAGGCTTTTCTCAGCAAACATATTTGGGAAGAGAGACACACAGCAAGGGGGCAAAGCCTTGACCTCTAAGAGGATATCCATTCCCATGTAGGGGTGGTGGGGCGGGGGGCAAACACTGAACTAATTATTATCTCCTTAACACCATCATCCCATCCACTAAAGAGGAAGCTGATCTAGGTCACATGTGATGAACAAGGGGTGCCAACTAAAAAGAGTGCCAGTGGAAGAGGTGTGAGAGGCTCCCCAAAATTATCTTCTGTGCCATAAATTTACTGGCTCTGGGCCTGGAGTCTTGCATAATTCTATTCTAGACACACAAGACATAAGGAGTTTTGAAATATATGAATGTGCACGTGAATATGAATATAAATACACATTTCTGTATTATATACATCTACATACGTACACCCCCCCCAAATAAAGTCATTTTATATCTTAACATGACCTGCATTTCCCCTTGGTCCCAAAGCAAAGCAGTATCCTACCTCCTCAGATGCATAGTGTTTTCTTGCCAACAAGGATTTCCCAAGTTCAATACAGGTTGTGAAACTGTCATTCCGAGCATCAATTTCAGCTTTGATACCTTGATGATTATTCATTAATAGTTCAACAGATGATACATCCCTAAAATCAGACAAACAACACCTCCTTTAGGAGAGCAATTAAAGGAAATTGATGACATCTTAGTTTAATTCACCAACAGAGCTTAGGCTGGGCCACTGGAGACAAAGCACAATGACAGCACAATTCAGGGTCAGCCATACAACCAAACATTTAGAATTCCTTTATTTTTGTGTGGGTCCCTGAATGATTTAATTCAAAATGTTTGCACTGGATTTCTGTTTAAATTTTCACTTTGAAATGCACTTCCAACAGCCTCTGAGAATAAGGTACAGAGGCAGTGACAGGTGTCCCAGGTACACCCTGAAGAGTTAGCTGCTAAACGTTTGGGATATGTGAACTCAATAGCAGCCGATACAGTCTCCGTATTCAGACATGAGAAAACACAGAGAGTGGGAATCAGGTTAGACATCAGTGACCAGCAGAGCTGTGAGAGCTCTCCATGCATCAAAACCCAACAATCCTGATCTAGGAAATAGAATGAAAATACCTATTTATATATATGCAACAAAAATATTTCCTCTATTGAAGCACAGTTTATTTCTCAATTATAGTGGAAGTAGGAGCTGGCAGAGGTAAACTGGAGATTATATTAACTTTTCTTCACTAATCTGCATGAAATAAAGCCAAAGCAGTAGAACAAAAACTAAATACTAAGCCCAGGACACCATTAGTGCACATATGAGGCTAAGTGACACCTTTAGCAATGTGTATGGAAAGGTATAAGATGATTTCTAATCCAGATCTAACAAAAATAACTCAGAACGGCCATCTCACTGCAAACATCAGACAGTTAATCCCCAGGTCTGTGGCACCTGGCGCCCGAGGTCCTACTTTGAGCACAGACCTGGGCTGAAAGCCTGTGAGTGTGGAACAATGGGAGATGAGCTGGGGAGACCCAGGGAGGGCCTGACAACACCAAGCCCAGCATTCCCTGGAGAGGTGCAGGATACCTGGAGTGACAGCCTCTCCAACCCTGCCCTGGCCTTGCAGCTCTCAGGCAAGAACTGCTCTCGAAGCGCCTTCCTCTCCCTGGAAGATCCCTTTTCCTCATTGCCCCGTGGTCAGTGAGCCTGATTTCCTCCTGCCTGGGAGGCGGGGAGCGTTACCTTGGCTTCTCCTGGGCTTCGATCTGCCGGATGACATCCTCCATCCAGAGCATGAGGTCACGCACCATGCTGAAGAAGCGGAATTTGTCCCCTGTGTCCACCAGCCGCACCCTGCGGCCCTCACAGGCATCCAACAGGGACTTCCAGGCTTCCAGGACCTCGTTCTCCCGCTTCTGGATGTCGTCGGCCTTGTCACCCGCATAGGCTGCTTGGAGGCGGGCCGCGTCCTCTTGCAGCTGCCTCACCTGGGAAGCCATGGGGGACACGAGCCAGTGAGTCTACTGTGGACCCCACCATTCATTGCCCTATGCCACTCTGCTCACATACTGAAGGGAGTGCCCAGTCAAAATGTGGCCCTTGCCCCTCAAAGAGCCTCAATTTCATGAAGATCCAAGTCAGGAACACTCAAATATTCTATAAATCTACTGAACTACATTCTTAAGTTTTACACCATGAAGAGATAAAACAAATGAAATTCTACAGGAATGTAACAAGAGCTCAGTCACAAAAAGTCTCCTAGAGGTGGCATGGGATATACGAGTAGGGCGAAGCTGGATGATTTCTACAAAATAAATACCTCATTTGTTTTTTCAGACAGGCTCAAGATGGATGTTTTTATCGTGAGTGAGAAACTACCATGAAGAACACATTTTGAAAACACTTTTCCATTGACATGTGATGCTGCTGAAAACAATGCACGTGTCACCTGCAAGAATTCTCACCAGGGGACATCTACACTCCAAAAATACAAAAACACAGCACCGGTGTGGTCAAAACGACTGAGTGGTATTAAAGAAGGTGAAATCTGATCTAGTCAAATTTAAATATACTCTTTGCAAAACTAATAGTGAGAAATGAAAATTAATAGTGAGAATTGTGATTTGGTTAATGGAGCCAATGGTACATTTACGTCTATGGATTTCTGGTGAGTTACCAAAAAAACCCCAACAAACCAACACAAAAATCAGCACGTAGAGAAAGTTCAGATAGCAGGGAATACAAATGAATCTTATACATCAAAAGATACTTCATAGAGATAATGGAATGTCATTTAATAGTTGGCGAAAGCCCAAGTCAGATGATGTATGTTCCCTGAGCTCATTCACTGCTGACAGGATATGACGGGCTGCACTCCTCTAGAGCACAGAGGGGCAGTGCCCAGGAAAATTATAAATGCACATACCTTCTAATTTTATGGCCCCACCTTGTGGAGTTAACATAAATTCTTGCACATTTAGGAAATGAAATACAGACAGATTATTTACTACTGCATTGTCTATAAAAGCAAAAGATCAAAAATAAAGTAAATCTCCATCAATGAAGTAATGGTTACATTAGTGATGGTACATCCAACAGGAGAGTCCTATGCAGCCATGAAAAAGAACAAGGAAATGCTCTACGTACATATACAGTGCTCCAAGATGATGGCTAAGTGGAAAAAGCAAAGTTCAGGCATAATAATCTACTTTCTATGTTAAAAAGAGGGAAAAACCCAGGAATACCCTCTCACCTTTTTGGGGAGAGAGGGTGTGCATGCAAATGCCTTTTATAACAGAAACTAGTAACTGTAGCTATTTTATATTTAAATTTACTTCTCATATATGTTTATATGGGCTTTTGCCAACTATTAAAGTGACATGAAGTACTTAACATTTGCAGTGCCGTACGTGTGTATAACGTCTAATTGAAGACAGACACACTTGCGGCACAGACAATCATTATTTACTAATGAGATGTGTGGTCAAAGAAGTGTGCAGACAGCAGTTGTGGATGGGAAGGGCTTTCAGCTGTCTGAGAGAGGAGCATTTGGAGAAACACCAGGTAAGGATGCAGGGGTGGTAAAGGTGGTGGGGACAGACAGTGCCAGAGTAGGGGGAGGTGGGGAAAAAAAGAAAGTAAAAACAGAAGTTTCTGCAAAGGTATAAAGAAGAACCAATGGAAATTTGGTTTCTATTGTGACTGATTTCCATATCCTAAGGAACTTTTGGAACTATTCTTTATGGCTCAGGTATAACACAAATTACAGCATTCAAGTTCTTAGAACATTATCTAGAAAGCTAATTCCCTATAAAACTAACCAAGTCTTCCCAAACACGTGTCTGTGCCTCTTTTTTTGGTTGTTTTTTAGACAGAGTCTCACCTGCAGTGGTATCATAGCTCACTGTAACCTAAAATTCCTGGGTATAAGCAATCCTCCTGCCTCAGCCTCCTATTTTTTTTTAATTTGCTCTCAAAACAAAAAGGTGGAAGAGGACTGCAAAAGTAAACATTTTCACAAAAATTAACTACTGCTTTGCACAGCCACTCAAGACCATTCTTGGGTGCAAGTATTGTGTTGTTTCTTCCTGGGGCTCTTGTGCAGAATGGAGATGGTGGCAGGTCAAGCTGGCACAAGAGGAAACACTAGGAGGAAGCACTTGTGCTCCAGGACTTCTGTGCTGAGAGCCTTCCCTTCTGCTGTTACTGTGGTAACAGGATTGCAGGGAGGGCACACATTCTCCCATGGCTACACTGGTTTGGCCCAGCAGGTGTGCTGGGGCTGTCAGACTTGAGGAGGTGAATCCTGTGCTGGGTATCCCTGGACTCTTGCTGGGCTTCCTCACCTTTCTCTGAGTCTCATGAAGTAAAGGGGTTCATTAAAAAATCGGGGAGCTTCTCCATAGTTTCTCACTTTCTTGCAGTTCTAAAAGCACATGATTTTACAGGTGCCCAGGGAAGACCTGTGCTGCTAAGGTATTTTCTGACTCCCTCTCTAGGCAACCCCCCAAATTTCCCTTTTGTTATGTAATAATTAGAAAACTTTTATAGAGCTCTTACTATGGTATGTTTTGCAAGCATCATCTCAATCCTCAAAGTGTTACAGAACTGAAGCTTAGAGAGATGAATTAAACTTACAGCCATAGAGAATTATAAGAATTAAGAATGAGGGGGAAGTGAGAAGACAGTGGCCGTCAAGGTGGTCCCTCCACTGAACAAATCCCAAAGTCCATCAGCGCTGCCTCGAGGCTCATGCACTAGACTGGGTCAGCATGAGGCTAAGTCTCGACTGCCTGCTTTGTTTAAATAAAGATTCACTGGAACATAGCTATACCGATTTGTTTGCTTTGTCCACAGCTACTTTATGCTACAATGGCAGGGGGCAGAGCTGTGTACCTTATAAAGCAAAAGTATTTACTATCCGGCCTTTAACAGAGACTTTGCAAACCCGTGTACTAGATGATCAACACTCTTAACAGAAAAGAACAAACCCCTGGCATACTCGGGAACATCTTTTATGAGACAGACTTCTCCAGGACCATGAAATTTAAGGAAAAAAAAAACACAATTTGTTTTTCAACTAAAAAGCATAAAACTAAACAAGAAACTTTAGATTCTTACTGCTACATTCTTATAATTTTGTCAAACATCTTTCTAATGAGGTCTTAGATTTTACCCATTTTATACGGTGGGTAGGAAGAGAGCAGGCATCTTAAACATTAGAATCTTGTTCTCTCTCTTTCCAGATACATACCTCAGACCCTGGTTAATGGTAAGTAATCATAATGGAAATTATTCTGGACAGATAATCTAATCTAATAACAAACTCTTTCTGATGCCTGTAACTTGTAAATATTTGTGTGGGTATCTGGTTTATTTTTTTTTAAATCATAGAGACAGTCATCTGTTGTTTGCAAATGTGGCAATATACAACTTTATGGACTGATAAGTTCTTCCAAATAGAGATAAGATGTGTGTACACAGACATGTATGTGCTTAATTTTTCGCAATTCTTTGAGGCATGTGTTGAGGAGACAAGGAATGGAGAGAGATTCAGAGATGCACAAAGACACACTCTAGGGAGAGAAAACCTCCCCACTGCCCCTGGGCAGCTCCCTTGCCCCTACCCACCTGAGTGCCCAGAGCCTGGATGTCATGCTCAAATGTAGTGTGCATTCTCTGTAAGGTCTCCACTGTGTTCTGATCTCTCCCAAGCTCCTCAGGAAGTTTCTTGTGTTTGTCCTGTATGCGCCCAAAGATCTCCTTGGCATCATGGTAAAACTTATGGAGTTCATAGGAAGCTGCAAGAATCTGTGTTCTTGTGTCGATGAGCTCCAGGAGGTCAGCCCAGGCTTCATTGAGGCCGTCCTTCCACTCAGCGATGGTAGCGGCATCAGAGTGTCCAGAGTTGATGAGGTCATCTGCCATGTGATTGACTGTGTCCACACGTTCTTGCCCGATGTTCCCTGTGTCGCGGGCAAATTCTCGGAATCGCTCTTGTAACATCTGAAATAAGCATGTGCATAAAGAAATCAGTGAGACTGTTGTGAACATTTTATGTCTGGATCACATGAATGTCCTTCGGAAAAAAACAGCTTCTAAGTGAGTGTGATCATGTACTATGCATCTCTCAGAAGCAGTCCTAACTTATACTCAGGACCGAGGAATAGCAGATCTCACTTAACTCTAGAAACTCTTATCAACCAGGTTTCCTTCTTCTTAGTGCAGCAGAGTTAAGGCCTGTTGCACCTCCACCTCCTTTTACTACAGGGATGGGTGGTACAAAGAGGTTAGTAGCCAACCTAAGTCAAAGTCACCGTTTTATAAAAAATACTATGTTGGACCTAGCCCCATTCCGTTTGACTCACAGTGAAGAATGCAAGTGACTTTCCAAACCATCGCTTGTGGCACAGTCCCCCGCGCCCCGCCTGATGCACTTGCCGTGACATGCTCGTAGTCCTGCCCCAGCTCGTGGGACCCCGCGACCACCTCCCTCTCGGCGATCCACTGCTCCAGGTCGTCCACCTCCCGGTTGAGCTGGAATAACCTGTGCCTCTCATCCAGCTTGCCTCTCCTCTCTTCCGCGAGGTCCTTCAGGCCAGCGTACAGCTTATCCACTTTGGACTGCCGCATACTGATGCGCTCACTGAAAGAGAGAGGGAGCAGCAGAGGAAAGGGATCATAAACGTCAATGTTCTTCGAGAGAGAAAACAGTGAGGTGGAGATAATGGCATAGAATGTTACATTAACTTCTCAAGGAAACTCTGTGTAACCTACTGAAACTGAAAAATGAAACTCTGAAATTGGCCTCAATGTCAAGTAATGAAGAGCCAATATGTAAACAAAATACAATAACCAAGGCCGAGGGCCATCTTGCATGTTATTGTGGGAGCTGGGGGATGGAGTTGCAGGGAGAAATCCTAACTCTCTGCACCAATGACTCTGCAGATCAGGATTTCCATTGATGTTAAAAACTAATGCTGGCAGGGTATGGTGGCTCACATTTGTAATCCCAGCACTCTGGGAGTCTGTGGCGGATAGACTGCTTAAGATCAGGAGTTTGAGACCAGACTGAGTAAGTGCGAGACCATGCCTGCCTTTCTCTACTAAAACTTGAAGAATTAGCTGGGTGTTGTGGTAGGCACCTGTAAACCCAGCTACTCAGGAGGCTGAGGCAGGAGGATTGCTTGAGTTCAGGAATTTGAAGTTGTTATGAGCTATCAGAATGAGATTCTGATTCTGAAAAAAATTAATTTAAAATCTAGGAGCCATCCTCTGTTCTTAGGTATGAGCTGCAGAGGGACAAGTGGTGCACGCACCAGACTCCACCTGCTAAGGTCCTGTGCTCTTCCCTGTCAGCACAGCTGGCCCAGCTGCTCCCATCTCACAGGTGCTCTGTGAGCATCCCCTTTCCTGTGACTTCTCAGGAGTGACAGTCTCAAAAAGGATTATCAGAGACAAAAACTTGCCGGTCCCCATCTTTGGAGACTAGAATCCTACTTTCCTGGGAATCCTGACCATGAGCATCTTAAGGACCTCCTGTGCCAACATAGCCTTTATTTCTCCTAGACCACCCGGTTAAATACGCAAGGCCGACTCTTTTATTGTCTTGAGTCACAAAAAGCAGTTTTAGAGAAAGCTTAAAATGACAGTTCTCAAAGTTAATACAGGAACCTGGTATATAGCTGATGAGTACCACCCTTCTTACTTTTTCTCAAAGGTGTTCTAAGCACTTGATGTGTCAGGGTTTAGAGGTGGTATCATTCTGTTCTTACTGGGAGCTCTTTCATTTCATCTACTACTCCTCTTAATACTAATAACTTTCTTAAACTGAACGACTTTTCCTATCCAAGTGCTATGGTAATTACCCGTACCCGTGCAAATCAACTTGTATTTTTTTTTAATTAAATGTTAGCTGTGTACATTAATGCAATCATGGGGTATAGTGTGGTGTTTTCATATACAATTTGAAATATTTTCATCAAACTGGTTAACATAGCCTTTATGTCATTTTCTTAGTTATTGTGTTAAGGTGTTTATATTCTATTTTTAGAAAGATTCACTTATACCCT